>PVJC01044665.1:0-14015 GCA_004026665.1 Murina feae
GGCTTTCTGTGCTAGGTGTCCTATATAGGGCCCAGTGATTCAGCCTCCCCAATCACCTGGGGTGGACACTCTTGTTGTATGCCTTTGAAGGCTGGGTGCACAGTCTTGTTGTAGTTATCACTGGGAGGTATCACTGGGGGGAAATGACCTGCAGGCCTTTCTCCTCGTTGTTTGGAGTTTGGATCTATTGGAGTTCTGTTCCAGCTGCAGACTCTTAGGTTATGATGCAGGCAGGCAGATGCACAGCTTGGGTGGGGTTGTAGGTGGGGTGGGGCGGGGTCTCAGAATCACCGGGCGTGGAGCGACTCACAATGGCTTCCCCTCTGCTGATGCTGCAGTTTCTACCGGGTTTGGCGTCTCCAAGCCCTGGGGTCTGTGCATGATTCTCAGCCCCCGAATCTCCGCGTCAGTGCTCGCTGCGAATAGCACTGTAGAACGCCGCTGGTCTTCCGCATAGTGCTTCTTTTTAATTTTTGCTCCTGCCCCCTGTCAGGCCAGGAGATGCTCCCAGCTCAGGGAACTGGGACGCCTCGGCTGCGGAGCCTCCCTCTGAAGGGCTACTGCTCTGTGACCAATTCTCCTTGAGTGAGAGCACCTCCCTGTGGAAGGGACGGTCCCCCAAACCTAGCCCATTTTGCGTGGATTTCCCCACAGCCGGTAAAGGGACGGCAGAGGCAACATCTCTCCCCGCCCCACCCCCACATTTTGGCTTCTGAAGACTCTGACAGTTCATCTACTTTTGCAAACTTCATCTGCACTGCTGGCTACATGCCGAGACGGCGCTGAGTGCCAAGGCACAGCCAGAACCAGAGCTTGCGGACAGCAAGGACACCCAGCCCATAACTCTGCCCTCTCAGTTGAGCTACTCAAGTGTTAACCTTCGACCCCATAAGAGCACTGATCCACGGCCCTACTGGTTCTCCCACTGTCCCGCCCTTCTCTAGGTATTCACTTCCTCTTCCCCTGAGTTCAGGTTCCAGCACTGCATTCAGTCTTTAAAAAATTCTCGCCTCCTCTCCCCATCCCCTGGGGTAACCAGCTGGCCAAGTCCCACCTGGTTAAAAACCAACCAGCCATTTGCTCTGTGCCCACACCAGAGAAGCTGGGCCTAGTTAGAAGGGAAGGAGGGAGGGAGGGAAGGAGGGACGAGCGAGGGAGGGATGAAAGGAGAGAGGGAGGGTGGAGAGAGGGAAGGAGGGAGGGAGTAAAACACACACACTCCACTTGGTGGACTTTAACTCATTACCGTAAATCTCAAAAGAATGCTTCACACTAGCTGAAAATCCAGCTGCCTTTTTCTAACTGTGAAGTTTCCCTTCCCCTGGCTGAGAGCACTAAGTCACACCTTCGTTTCTTCCCTCCAGGCTCTGCCCGCTCTCCGCTGACCACTGTTTCAGAGACGCCATTGGGGAAAAGTGGTCATTGCCACTGTCCCTCCCACAGCTGTTGAGATGGAGAGGGCGCCTGGCTCCACTGAAGGCCCATCCCTCCTCTGTGCTTTAGGTCCATCTCCCCGCCACCCTGCCTGGGCACCTGCTGCTGAAGCAGGTGGGGCAGGAGGGGGCTCTGTACTCCATCCGCTGGTCTCCAGCTGCTGACAGGTGGCCACAGACAACGGAAGCCGAAGGGGAGGGAGGTGAGCAGGGCCGGGCACAGAAGGACATGGCCTGGGAGAGACATGGTCTGGGAGGAACATGGTGTGGGGGGGACATGGTGTGGGAGGGACATGGTGTGGGAGGGACATGGTGTTGGGGGGACATGGTATGGGAGGGACATGGTGTGGGGGGGACATGGTGTGGGAGGGACATGGTGTGGGGGGGACATAGCCTGGGAGGGAGGCTGTCAGTGGCGAGTGCTGGCTTCATGGGGAAGACTGCCACAGGGAGATGGATCTGCAGGTGGAAACGTCGCTACCGGGATGTTCCGCCTTCAGCCTCGCCTTGGTGTTTGTGTGTACTTTCCACGCAGCATGGGTGATGCAGAGGTGAGACAGCTGCCCAGAGGCCCCTGGGCTCCCCTGCCGAGCAGAGTTTGAGGTCCTCCATTCCGCTCCTGGACAGGCCAGCGGCCGAGAGAACACCAGCACCTTCCAACGTGCGGGCTCCTGTTGCTCATCTTGAAGCCACCCCATCCCTCTTCCTTCCTCTTCTCTCTTTGGAAAGCGAGCTTGGTGTTGACTAATTATCCGCCTGTCGCCTGCACTGTGTGGTCTCCCTGGAGACGCATGACTCCGCTTGCTGACAGCCGTCAGCCCGCTTCCCCTCAACCACCCTGACACCCAGGGCGGTGGGAGAAAGAGCCTTCGGAGGAGTTGTCACAGGAAGCAGACACCTGCGACCCGGGGAGCTTGGATCCGTGTGGTGCGCCCGGACCCCGTGCCAGCAGCCGCGTTGACGGCAGCAACCGCCCAGTGGGAGGACCCAGGAGCCTGCGCTCAGGCAGCGGGACTGTTTTCATTCATTTTACCAACATTTTGACATTTTGGGGGCTCGGGTGACATGCACTGTGCTGGCTACTGGGCATGTGGAGATGAAAAAGTCACGATCCCAGCCAGGAGGCGGGCCACACTCTGCTGGGCAAGAGGAGCTGAGGCGACCTGACAGGCTCTGGGGGGCTCAGAGCAGCAGCAGAGTATTCCCAGGGCAGGCCCGCGGGACGACAGGGGTCCTCGCCCAAGGAGGGCCAGGGTACGGGGTAGCGTCAGCTGTTGGGAACCTCTGGCTTCATTGATTTATTTACTTAATCCTCACCTGAGGATATTTTTTCCATTGATTTTTAGAGAGAGTGGAAGGGAGGGAGGATGGGAGGAGAAGAGAGAGAGAGAAGGAATGAGAGACATCCATGTGAGAGAGACACGTCGATTGGTTGCCTCCTGCATCTGCCCCAACCGGGACTGGAGATTGAACCTGCAATCCAGGTTCCTGCCCTTGGCTCAGAATCAAATCCAGGACCCTTCAGTGCTCGGGCCTACACTCTAACCACTGAGTCACACCAGCCAGGGCAGGACCTGTAGCTTTCTTTGTTTCCAGGAGCAGTTAATACAAGATCACACCAGAGTTCTAAGAGCTTGGTGGCCCAGTCTTTCCATCAGGTGAAGACTAACTGAACTTGTCAGCAGAGTATTTTACCCACCTCAGGCCCAAGGCCATCCCCAAGGGTTAGAACGCCCAGCAGGCCTGTGGCCCCTGCTGGCCAGGGGCCATGTACCAAATGCCTAGCTGGAGAAGCGAAGGGTCTGGGGTAGGCAGGACGCTGGGGACTAAGCTGGACCGGGAGGTGGGCTGAAATGGTGAAGACGAGACAGCAGATTTTCATGGGACTGGTCTGATTGAGGAGAAAGTTGGGATCTATAAGGCCCTCCTGGTGCGTCTGAGATCCCGTCAGACAATAGTGAAGGGCTGAGTGCTGGGAGAGCCTCATCCTCATGGGGCTGAGCCACACTTCAACTGCCCCATGGCCACCACCCCCAGCTGGACAGGAAGCGCGACCTGGGAGATGGCCCCTGCCCCGCAGGAGAGCACTGCTACTCAGGGTTCAGAGGGCACAGAAGTCCCAGGCCACCTGCAGAGGCAGAGGACAGGACGCTGGCTCCTGCCCGTTGAGATCACACTTGGGGAGTGCTGGCCCGTGAGCGAAGAGCATTACTGTGAGCAGCGCCGTCCATCTGTGGACACCCCAGTCCCATGGAGACCTCCCCTCTTTCCATCCTTTTGCTCTTCACACCCCTCTGCCCCACCTTATTCCCCTGGAGCACGAATTGCTTAGACTTTGGTCTTGAAATTGTTATTGCATATTTCTATAATTAAAAATAATTTTGAGCGCTCACCAAACACGCACACATATACACAACTCTGTTCTACAAACACACACACAATCATAAAATTATAGCAAACTCATCTGTAGTGCTTACTATGTGTGCCAAGCCTAGATTAGCAGATAGGTTAACTACTGTTAATCTATCAAATAAATGCGAATAATGGTTAATTTTGTCTTTTTTTTTTTTTTTTTTTAGGTAAAAAGTATACATTGATAGCCCTCACTGGTTTGGCTCAGTGGATAGACCATAGGCTCGTGGACTGAAGGGTCCCAGGTTCGATTCTGGTCAAGAGCACATGCCCCAGTTGTAGACTGATCCCCAGTAGGGGGCATGCAGGAGGCAGCCAATCAACGATTCTCATTGTTTTGTTTTGTTTTTTAATTATTTAATTTAATTTAATTTTTTGTTGTTTTTCAAAAAATATTTTTATTGATTTCAGAGAGGGAGGGAGAGAGACATCAATGATGAGAGAGATTCATTGATCAGCTGCCTCCTGCACGCCCCACGCTCTGGGTCAAGTCCGCAACCCAGGCATGTGCCTTGACCAGGAATCCAACTGTGACCTTCTGGTTCGTAGGTCAACGCTCAACCACAGAGCACAATGGCTGGGCCTGATGCTGTGCTCCGCCCGGTCAGTAACTGCAGGTCAAAAGCTCTGGCTTGTTAGTGTGCTTAACTGGGTGGTTGACAGAAGTCAATGTTTTGTTCTCACATTGATATTTCTCTCTCCCTCTCCCTTTCTCTCTCTCTAAAAATCAATAAGAAAGAAAGAAAGAAAGAAAGAAAGAAAGAAAGAAAGAAAGAAAGAAAGAAAGAAAGGAAATTCGTTTTCAGGAACACAGAGGAGCCCATGGGTGAGGGTGGCAAGAAACGGGAGAGAGATGATGGGTGGTGTCAGGGGCCTGGGGTCCGGAAGTGTCCAAGTGTCTGGAATACCTGCCTGACCTGCTTCCTCCCGGAGCTGGGTCCCCACCTCAGGGAGTGCTGTGGGACGACCTTTCCACCAGGTTGAGGCCATGGAGGTCACAGCTTTGGATTCCACCCAGCTCTTCAGCCAGGGACCATGGCTTCCAGCCACTGGAGACCAGTGCATCTACCTTCCAGATGTTCAGTGCTGAGGATGTCTCTGCAAGGGGGAGTCCACTGTGTACCCCATGCTCATCGATGAGGCTGTCTGCTACCAGATGGGCATTGCCAGCTTCCAGGCTGAGAAGCTCGCATTCTCTGTGCCCACCCTGCCCTCACTGACCTACCCCTGACTCCGGCTCCCTAACCCAGGCCACACCTGCCCTCCCAGCTGAGACACAACCCCCAGCTCAGGGCCACCTGCTATGTACCATGATCCTTGCCACACACATCCCACCTCCATGCCTCAGTGCTCCATTCTATCAGGGGCAAGGCATCCAGGGAATTTAAAAGTTAAAAAAATGAAATAAAGAAAGAAATAGGAGAGAAGAACCTGGAAACAGGGCAGAGGCCTTGGTATCGGGTTAAGAGGTTAAGACCTTAGCTTGAGGTAAGATTAAGGGCATTAAATGTTTTAAGAAAGGAAGTACCATGATCAGGCTTTCATTTTAGGAAGGTTATTCTCAGTTCTGGGCCTTGAAGCTAAGATCAAGTGTAGAAAGATTACTCTTAAGATACACCTTAAAAAGGTTGAGGGATGCCCGGGTTGCGGGTTCGATCCCCAGGAGGGAGTGTGCAGGGGGCAGCTGGTCAATGATTCTCTCTCATCATTGATGTTTCTATCTATATCTTCTCCCTTCCTCTCTCTGAAATCAATAAAATATTTTTTTAAAATGTTAAAGTCAGATGATTGGCTTTTCCTTTAAGAAAGAATCACCTGCTAGCACCTAAGGAGGGTCAGGTTTGAGGCGGGAGAGTGAGATGAGATACGCGTTTTAAAACTCTCCATTTACAAGGTCTAAATGGAGAAGCAACACGGGAGCCAGAGGAAACTTAGCGTCAATGGTGTAAGTCAAGACCTCCACCATGTTCTCCATCTGCTTCACCTGCCATTTCTGCCACCTGAAGCTGACTCTGTCCACGGAGACCTCAGGCCTTGACCTCAGCCAACCACCTGCAGCTACAAACTTCCCCTCAGCTGGGGGGCGGGGGGGAGGGGTGGTGGTGGTGGTGGGGGAGCTGAGAGACACTTCAGAGGAAGCCTCCACCTCCAGGATGGAGACAGGCCTTGAAGAGCTGCAGGGTGGTACCTCCTGGCGATGGCAAGGTGTCCGGGACAGTCCAGCCGCTTCCCCTGCTCTGGAAGCTGGCCTCTGGGAGGACTCTCAGTAGCACCCAGAGGACCACCACAGGCCTTTGTGACGTCCAATCGGGTGAAGAGCTGGGCCACCCCTGTGCGAGGACTGCACTGACAGTCTCTTCGGGCAGCTGGACAGCCGGCTCAGGATCTCAGAGGCTGACAGAACTACAAACACTGTTTGGAGGCCAGGGATGGGTTAGGTGAGGACGCAAGGGAGACTCGGCAGCAGAAGCTGAAGGTCCTGGAGCTGGAGGAAGTGAGGCTGGTCCAGGACCTGGGGCAGGTGGAGAAGAACCGAGACAGGACAGCTGTGACCCTGGAGGCAGCCTGAGCAGAGCCGGAGATGCTGGAGCAGCAGGAAAGGCAGTGCCACGGGACCTCGGTCAACTGCAGTGGCAGCAACTGGAACTGCAGGATGAGCTGGGAGCGACTGGCTGGGGTACACCCAGACCCAGCTGCCTGGCTGAAGAGAACCAACGCCTTCAAGGCCACACTGAGATCTGCTGTGCTCTCCCCCCACCCCCATCATCAGGAGCTTTAGGCTGGGCTGCACCCCCACTGTCCCTGTGAGCTGGAGGGAGATCCACGAAGCAGCCTGGGGGCAGACAGCCTTGCTGCTCATGGCCTTGTCTAACACAGCAGGATGCAGTTTCAGAGGCACCAGCTCACCCCGCGCGGAGACCACTCCTACCTGAGGTCACTGACAGAGGACCCCATGGAGCTGCCCTTGTCCTGCACCAGGGGGTTGTGAGGGGATGAGCTCTCCCTTGCACAGCAAGCTTGACCAGGCCGTGGTGGTCTTCCTGGACTGCATGCAGCAGGTCGAGGAGAAGGCCAAGAAGGGTGAGGCGAGTCTCTATATGCCCTGCAGGGTCCCTGTGGAGCAGGGCCTCGTGGAGGACCTGAGATGCAGTGAGTTCCATTCCATCAGAACCCACCTGAACATGGAGGGGTGGTAGACAGGGGCACTCAACTTCATGCTTACAAATTTTTAAAAAATGTATTTTATTGATTTTTAGAGAGGAAGGTAGAGGGAGAGAGAAACATCAATGATGAGAGAGAATCACTGATTGGCTGCCTCCTTCACGCCCCCTACTGGGGATTGAGCCTGAAACCCAGGCTGTGCCCTTGACTGGAATCGAACCTGGGACCCTTCAGTCCGCAAGCTGATGCTCTATCCATTGAGCTAACCCAGCTAGGGCCATGCTTACACATTTTAAGTTGAGTCTCGCTGGGGTCTCCTTAAGGTATCTGTTAGGTCTGAGCAAATAATTGAATTGATACCCCTGCCCCCGGGAACTGGCTTTTCAGGCCATTTCACTATGGACATTCCCTTTGCTGAGACCACATTTCACTTGTGTGACCACATTCCACATCTCCCCACCGGGTCTGCACAAAGGATTCTCTGCCCAGAAAAAAACACAACAAAAGTCCTTTAAAAGCTGCTGACTCCGTCACTGGGTGCTAGAGCCATCCATGCTCAGCCACCTAGTGTGCAGTTGATCGAGTAAATTCATGATCCCTCACCACTCTGGCCTCGTGTGTTCCTCCTTCCGAGACCTAACATTTGGTGACAAAACCTGGGAGAGTTCTACGGGGATGGGAAGCCATCACCCCAGCTTCAGTCACCCCGTTTGCTACTTGGAGAGCAGTAGGCAGCACAGCTCATCCTGGGCTTACCTCCAAATCCTACTTGTGTGACTCGATTGCTGGCCTCAGTCAGGCCTCCCTCCCTTAGGAAGTTCCCCTGACACCCCCTCCCCCCCCCATGCCAGCCAGCCAAGTACCGGACTGGGAATCTCTCCTTCTCCATTGCTGACCCTCCATCCCACACCAGCCACTCTTCTCTAGGTGAGTGATATCCCACAATTCCCCTCGTCCTGGGTCTTCTGCCCACTCTCTCTCACTGACTTCTCAGAAGTCTCTCGTCTCAAAAGTCCTAGCGCTAGGCCAGAAGAGTCCTCAGCTATTCGGCTTTGGGTCCTTCCAGAGGGCCGCCTCTCATTTCTCATGGTGATTTGTTTAGCAGCAGTCGCCTTTGGATTTGTGCTCTGTCACTCACCCTTCCTCTCTGGTGGGCCACACCACACTCTCTGCACAACTCGCGGGGGAGATCATGCCCAAGCACCTCACTTCATTCTGTAACACTGTTTGGCCACAACATTAACTAGGTAATAAGTCTCAATGGCCTGAAAACAGCACTTTCAATTTTAACACACTGAGCAATTTACATAATTGCTCACTGCAGTGGAAAATGGTCAGAGATTCCCTATGTCCAGGCTTTTTCACCCTTCAGTCCCAATCCTCTCTCTCAGTCCCGCTCTACCCATCAGATCTTTCTCCTTCACACAAAACATCACCCCCTAACACTTCTGATTCTGAATCTACTCCTGGCCCAGCAGACTACTTACACATCCCCTTACACATCCCCTCCCTCACCTGCAATAGATTCCCAAAACACAGACCTTTCTAACCAGCAACCTCCTTCTCCCTGGTCCCTGAGAGCCCAAATCCTGAGAACACAAGCTCCAAACTGCCTTTACCCACCTACGTCTGACCTCGCACAGCTTGAGAGGCATCTCACATCTTCTTCCACCGACCTGACCGCCTTTACTAAGGAATTTGACAAACTTAATGGAATCACTCAGGCCCTGACAAAAACCAGCTCTCCTCTCCCGCCTCATGGAGGCCTTACAGAAGTGGACCACCTTAAACCCACTACCCAGTGGGAGCCCTGCTTCTGAATACCCATTTCATACCCTGACCAGCCCCTGACATACGCCACAAACTTCAAAAACAGACACAGGTCCACAAACCCCTCAAAAGACCTCATTAACCTGGCCATTAAGGTCTCTGATAATGGAGATGCGGAGACCCAAATCCAAAATCAAAGGTGAGATCAGGCCGAGGCTGAGGCCCAAAGGAGGCCTTCCAGCTCCGAGCCACCGCTCTCAGGACCCCAGATGAAGTGCTGGTCCTCCAAATGCGGGCAAGTCAGGGGCTGAGCCTCCTCTGCACCCATGCTTCAAATGCAGCAAGGAAGGACACTGGGCAAGTCCTGCTCAAAGCCGAGACCCCCGCCTGGGCCCTGCCCAAGGTGCGGGAGGGAAGGCCACTGGAAATCAGACTGTAGGCTGGCCCTCTGATTCAGGCCTCAGCCAGTCCAGCATGGCCGCCCTCTGGACCCAGCTTGGAACTCCCAGGCCTCCTGGGACTGGGCACCGAAGAAGCTGCTCAGGCCCTGACAGGGCCCCACAGACTTACATCACCAGGACAGAGACGCAGGTAACGACCGTGGTGGCAGGTAAGCCCATCTCCTTTTAATTGACACTGGGGCCACTTATTCCGCCCTCTCCGAATCCGCTGGGACCCTTGTCCCCTCTTCAGTCTCTATTATGGGGGTTGACGGATTAGTCTCACAGCCATTAGCCGCCTCACGCCTACACTGCATCTCACTGAATTCCCCCATTCACTCTTTTCTCGTGCCAGGGCTACCATGCACCCCTCATAAAGCCCAGCTGTCCCGAACCACAATCACCTACCTCAGTCCCACTCTCTCACTCCACAAGGCCCCTCTCTCGTTGTTGCTGTTTCTATCTCTCTTCCTCTCCTTTCTCCCTGAAATCAATAAAAAATATATATATTAAAAAATACGCATTAATAGAAATTCTACTATTTCCTCCTCACGCCCCTGGGAGGCACCTTGCACCCCCTGGGTTACAAGCACCCCCACTTCTGAGACCACTGATGAACCTATGCATTTGGAACCCAGTCCTGGGTATGGAGTCCCTGCTATATGCCAGGTGCCTCTTACCACAGACAAAACCTCAGATGCAGAAAACGACGCAGCGATGTGCTGATGAATCACCGGGACCCAGCGGCCACACGGATAGCAAATGGTACAGATGGGATTTCAGTCCCCAGATGTCCCATCCTTTCACCCAATTCCCCAGAAATGACATTTCCCACAGGTAATGGGGCCCGTGAACAGAGACGCAGGAGGCGGTGGGGAGAGGACAGCATGGTGGTGACTCTGGTGGTTGCTCTCACGGGAGGTAGAAACCCCAGACCGCTCGGGGTCGGGAATGTCCGGCTCTCTCCCTGAAGTCGGCCTCTCCATCTTCCTTCCGCGTGGACCGGAGGGACCGCTGGCTCCTCCCAGCTCACACTGGCCCTGCTCCCCTCCCCTCCCTGCCAGCGCTCTCAGCTCTCAGCAGCCTCCTCAGCTCTGAGTTGCTCCCTGCAATTCTCTGGTGAAATTCGGTTTCCTTTGTAATTGTATTTTAACATGGTCCATGCTCTGATACCAACCTTAAATCAGTCTTTGCAGAAAGACTGTGGCAGTGTGACAAGCTCCTCTCATTACAAAAACATTATCCGGGCTTCCCGGACGGTGTGAACGCTGCCTGAGTGCAGAAACGGCTTAATCCACCAGCCGGGCTTTCATTCCCTCCCCAGTGCCCTCCCGTGGGTTCCTCCCCCAATTTCTCATGAGCTTCCCTGGGCCTGGGCCTGGGCCTGGGGTAGCTCTGGCCTTGGAGCCTGGGGCATGGTCCCGGGAACCCGCAGCCCCAGATCCTGTCCTCGGCTTCCCTGTCTGGGGCTTGCTGTCTCCGAAGACCACTCATTACGCAGGGGAGAAGAAAGCTCCCCTAAGGGGCCAGGTGGGTGCTCCCGTCTTCTCGGGGGTCCTCGCAAGGGACCAGCATCCGGACCCTGGTGAACGTTGCCCAGCAGATGAGAGATACGCTGTCTCTTCAGGGAGCACCAGGCCAGGAGTGACTCCAGCAGGAAGAGGGTGAGGCAGGTGGTCGGGGTGACACAGCAGAGATGGTGGGTTTCGGAGAGGGACACAGCATTACTCAGGAGATGGCCTCCAGGGCGCTGAAGGGGACTTTCCTTTTTGTCCTGGAATTAGCAAGTGGGACTCGAAGAAGGTGACAAGGAGATCGAGGGTCCACACATCTACTAAGAGCCGAACACGACTGGAGCCTGACGCCGCTCAGGGCTCCGTAAGAGGCAGAAGGTCCTTACCCAGATGCTGCATGTCTCCTGAACAATCCAACTCAAGGATCACTGTCTTCAATTCAACTCTGTGCCCTCGCCCTCTCCCCGCTTCACCGACCTCTCAGCAAATCCGACAGGCTTCTGAGCATGTCAGGCCAGCCCCATGTACGATGCCCACCTCAGCTCCTCCCCACGCCCCTCAGCCCGGCCGTGGCCCCAGTCACCTAGAGAGGAGGGCCTCTCTTTCTTCCACCCCATTTACTCGGGATGGGGATAGAGCGGCGGAGTAAGAGAGAGGTTGCTGGTCACTGCACATGGAATGGCCTTGAAGGTGGTGAGTTTATAGACACGGTGACACGAGAGCCCAAACTCTGGTGGGTACCAGTTAATTAACTCATTTGATGATCTCTTACCAATGGCTTAAGAGAGAAGAGGAACTAGTCAGAAATGCATGTGAATATCCTGAGGGCCAATTAAACACAAAACCAGTCAAGTGAGGAAACAGCTGGGGATTCAGGCTCCATGAGTGGACTGGGACCCCGATGGCTCAGAGACCGTCTTTCAGCTGAGAAGTCATCTTCCAGAGGTGTTGGGTGACTGAATTATCAGCGAGGAAGTCTGCTTTCAGGCCCGAGAAGATGTAGGATTATGATCCAAATGTGTAAGGGAATTAAACTCACCGTAAAAAATGTTAAAAGGACTCCGACACATTCCATTGTGAGTTGAGGTGTTACATTTCATATTGAAATATGATTAACCTCTATCATGCCACATAACAATCATTTCTTCTTTGTGGTGGGAACAATAAAGCTGGTCTCTTAGCAACTCTGAAATTTGTAATTGTATAACCATTATATGTTATATATGGATTACAATATTCTATTACATAAATTATTTACTAATCCTAATTGTTAATCATATGCTAATTATAGTTGTACTAGAGGCCCAATGCACGAATTTCATTCAAGAGCAGGCCTTCCTTCCCCCAGCCGCTGGCACTGGCTTCCCTCTGGCACCAGGACTCAGGTTTCCCTTACAGCTCCAGCTTCATCCGGAAGGTTGTCCAGAAGGATGTCTGGAAGGACATCCGGTCTAATTAGCATATTGCTCTTTTATTATTATAGATTAGTATTGCTGTTGTGGTTAGTATTGTTGATTATAATCACCACGCTGTGTATCAGCTCTCTACATGGATCCTAGATTTGAATCCTGCCCTTCCACTTACTAGCTGTGATCTTGGGCAAATCTCTTAATCTCTCTGCCTTTCTCTCGTTATTTGAAAATTTCAGATAACCTATTTAGGACTAAATATGTTAATGCATATGAAGTACCTGTAACAGTGCCTGGAGGATAAGAAATAGTATGTAAATAGGTAGCTTTATTATTGTTAAAAAAATAGCCCGGCTCGTGTGGCCCAGTGGTTTAGCTTCGACCTATGAACCAGGAGGTCACAGTTTAATCCCAGTCAGAGCCCATGCCCAGGTTTCGGGCTTGATCCTCAGTGTGGGGCGTGTAGGAGGCAGCCGATCCAGAGAGCAAAACATCAATGTCTCTCCTTCTCTCTTCTTCCCCCTCCCTTCCACTGTCTCTGAAAGTCAATGGAAAAAATATCCTCACTCCTTGGGTGAGGATTAAACAAAAATCTGAAGAAAAAGGCTCAATGGCGTAGGTCCCCGTCTGCCGCAGGTCCCGATCGTCCATCTGACAGTGCGGCCGCACCAGTGCCCATGGCCAGTGTCCAGCTGCGAACTGAACAGTGAACTTTCCCCTCTTGGGTCTCCCTTTCCTGGGGCTTCGAGGCGAGGCTGAGACAAGGCTCCCTGGAGCCGCTCAGTTCCTCAAGGCGGTGGCGCCCTCTCCTGCCTGGTGGAGCCGGTGCCGTCAGCATCTCCCAAGTCTGTCCATCAGTCACCACACGGGGGACAGGGCTGCTGGGAAAACCTTGTGCAGAGCTGACCCCTGCGGATCCATGCCTAGACCCCAGTGTACATCTAAGACCCCGAATCCCCTTAGCAGCCTCGGTGGCCGGCACAGGCTCCCCGTCCCATGCAGGCTGGGCAGGGCCTCATCCTTCGTGGTGCTGACAGTGCGGGAGGTGGGACGATGGTCACGCACCCACCCGTGAAGGAAACACCGCCAGCCAAACCCTAGAAAAATCCGGCAAGGAAGAAAGTCCGCACTTGGCTCCTCCGGGAAAGACGTGAGGACAGGACTGTGAGGACCGAGACTGAGGCACCCGGAGACGGCTGCTCCGTCACGCAGGCCACAGCCTGGGGCCACATCTCAGGGGCTGCGTGGATGCTCTCTGTCCGAGACGAAGCCTTGCTCCCTGCAGATGAGGGGGCCGAGGGAGAATGAGCCTCCTCCTCCTGGATCACCTCTCCACCTCGTCCTCATGGCGCTGGCGGGCACTGAGGCCTTGACATTGGTTCTGGGGCCGAGGTCGGGTGCAGCTCCCAGGGCCCCTCGAGGACGTGCCCTCAGCCCAGGGTCAACCGTGAGCGCAGACTGCCCAGCAACTGCTCAGTGATGGGTAAAGGCCCAGCCTCCCTTCTCCGATGTGGGGCACCTCTGCCGGCCATCTTCAGCTGGGTCAGGTCCTTATTCAGTAGAAGACATGATTAACTTTAGGTTTTAGGATGAGCCCCCAAACAGGGCCAAAAGCAGGCCAAAAGCAGGCGTGTGGAACAGTCTGCACTGGCGGACGCTGCTTCCCTCATCGGTGCCACCGTCTGGCGTCTGAACATGAGGAGCAGAGGGACAGAGGGACAGAGACCGTGCTGGGCAGGATGCTGGCGGCCCCTGAGCTCAGCGCTTTGTTCTAAGGTCTCTGGCCCTCGGCCCACCTGAGTGTCCTGGGCCCCCAGCACTGAGCCCAGAGCTGACGGTGGTGGCTGTCCCTGACATGTGCACACAGGCTGAGAT
>PVJC01044666.1:0-14026 GCA_004026665.1 Murina feae
AAGAAAGAAAGAAAGAAAGAAAGAAAGAAAGAAAGAAAGAAAGAAAGAAAGAAAGAAAGAAAGAAAGAAAGAAAGAAAGAAAGAAAGGAAGAAAGAAAGAAAGGTCATATCCTATGAAAGATACATCTTGAAAATGCCTAAAGCAAGTTGTCATTTCTTCATAGTGAAGGCACTGGAGTCCGTGTTGATGAAAACACCTTGGTGGCTGCAGTGACTGGCAGTGGCTGCAGCAGCAGGGTGATGGGGCTGGTGGCTTCCCCTGATTAGCCTGGTCGCCTCCCACAAAGGGAGGCCAGACTGTGGCTTAGGTCCACTCCCCAAGGGGAGCAGGGAGCGGGCCTAAGCTGTTAGTAGGACACCCCCTGAGGGCTCCCAATATGTGAGAGGGGGCAGACTGGGCTGAGGAACCCCCCCCCCTCCCCCCAGTGCATGAATTTCGTGCACCGGGCTCCTAGTGTGTGTGTGTGTGTGTGTGTGTGTGTGTGTGTGTGTGTGTGTATAACAATTCTCTATAGATTTTGGATGTTTCTTATGTTGATCACGTTAACTAAAATTGTGAAATGAAACATAGCATTTAAGGATCACTTGGGATGAAAGTGTAAGATTTTCATGTTTATTTCATTGTACTATAATCGTATGTCATTTTTCCTGAAAAGACCAGTAATCAATCAAGGAGCATAATGCACAGTTCACAAGATGCCTGCTCCTCCGGGCAGAACAGTCCAGCTATCCAGGGGAAATGGGAGTGGAACCAGGAGGGGCTGTGGCTGCATCATCTCACAGGTGGCTCTTTACCCCCTGTCCTAACTGCAATGCCCCCCGCTTTCTAGTCTCACAAACTTTCAGGGAAAGGAATAATCAGGGGCCTTGCAGGGTGGTGTCACCCTCTACAACGACAGTTATGCGTCAGGTTTGAGCTACTTAAGAGGCACCCCTGTCTTTGGAATCCGATCATGTTTTGCCAGGCTCCCAGATCTACCAAGTAGGTTTTATCTGGAACCGTGAATAAAGGAGTTGGGGTGCGCACTGTGCTGTGAGGCAGTGGGAGGAGGCAAGAGAGAGAAGAGACAGGCAGCGGGGCTGGAAGAGGGGGACCAACGTCCCAGTTTGCCTCAGACGTTTTGGCAAAGCCCTGCATCTAGAAAAACTCCTCAGTCTTAAGCAGCCCAGGACTATTGGTCAACCTACAAAAGAGGAGGGAAAAAACTGCAGACATTGCCTAAGCACAGGCGTACTTAGTCAGCCAACACTGAGTCACGGAGAGTCCAGACTTGGCAGCCCTGCTCCGAGGTGTCCCGCTCTAAAACTGCAGTGAGCCAGCAACGGCGATGTGGAGCCTTCCCACCCTGCTCTCTCACTGGGACCTGGGCTCTTGTTTCATATAAAAAGAACTCTAAGACACAGCCTTCTTCTGACACTGCCATGGGCAGAGACACCATTCCTCCAGCCTTTTCACCTACGTTTAGAGGAACATAATCGATGGCCATAATAAATCACTTTTCCGACCTCTATTGTCCCAGGAGAGCCTTTCGTATGAGGCTGGCACTCACACTACCGCTCCCTCATAAGAAGTCCTTGCCCATTTTTCACCTTTACAGAGTAGGAAGCCATCAGACAGGCATGGAAAAAGTGTGCTTTCACAGACATTTCCTTTCAGAAGCAAGAGCAGAGGCCTGACGGATAGAAACAGGTTGAAGCCTCGTTTGCTAAGAACCACATGGTAAGTGTGACAATGGTGAGTGAGCCTATGACTCGTCCTCAGGACTGCCACCTCACTCATTTCCCATTTAGCCCCTCAAGCCAACACAAACATCAGGTTCAAAAATACTCACTGAGCCCAGAAATCTGTGTAAGGGCATCTGGCCCTTGGCTATAAGTTATGATTAAAATATTGTTCTAGCCCTGGCCAGTCTTGGTCCGTGGTTATAGCACTGGCCCACCCACCAACTAGTCATGGCTTCAATTCCTGGTTAAGGGCATGTACCTGGGTTGCAGGTTTGATCCCCAGCCCAGGTTGGGGTGCGTGCAGAAGGCAACCAATTCATGTGTCTCTCACATCTCTCCCCCTCCCTTTCACCTTTCCACTCTTTCTAAATATCAGTGGAAAACTTGGGTAAGAATTAACAAAAGAAAAAGAAAAAGTTGTTCTAATTGGAAAAAATCTGAATTAAAGATTAATTCAGAACCCTGAGCCCACCACCCAGACTCTTACAAAGTAAATCTGCTATGTTGGCCTCAGATTTCAAAAAAAAGAACTGAAATGTGACAGATAAAACTGAAACCCCACTCAAAGCAGCAAATACCAGAAGGAGGTAGAAACTGAAATCTCAGAAAGATTAAGTAACATCCTCAAGGTCACACAGGGAATGTTTCTAGGAATTCAAATCTTAGTTATCCTTGTTGAGAGTAAAATTCTTCTTCTTTCACTGGTCCCTTAGAATCCACTTGAAATCATTCCTCATTTGATACTTTAAACACTAACCAAACACAATTCCAGGACTCAGCATTCTGCTGCCACCAAATGCTACCAGATGTCACCTATTTGGTGGCAAGACCGAATAGTCAATTCCTCTTGGGAATGTAAAACTGCAAGTCAGAAAAGACCCAAAAGGCCTTATAATTATTTTATAAGCAGTTGTTTCCTGCTTGTAAGTAAGTGGAAAAGAAATTAAAAGGCAGTGATTGTGTCAAATGTGTAACTAGTAGAGTATAACTAGCAGAGTACAATTTCTATATAATTGGCATCTATAATAATCTATAATAATAAAAGCATAATATGCTAATTAGACCGGACATCCTTCTGGACGACCTTGTGGATGAAGCCGGGGCTGCGAGGGAAGCCCAGGTCCCAGGTGCTGGAGGAAGGCCTGTGCCGGCCACAGGGGGAAGGAAGGCCTACTCTTGCACAAATTTCATACATCGGGCCTTTAGTTTCTCATATAAAACATCTTTCAAATTCCCTCCAAATCAAAACTGAGCTCTCTCAAGCCCACCGCACCCCTTTCCGACTGCCATTTCACTCTACATTTTCCGTCTCTGGGGTCCTGAGAATCCATCAGAGTGTCGGGCTGAATATTTTTGGAGAAGCCAAAGCCCAGAAATGCCATGTTGAAACAGCCCCAAATAACCATGCTAGTTATTTTATTCTAACTGTCACCTCACAATCCGGATTCTGAACGTTAAGATCCGTGCACACAACGCAGTGTTTGACCTGAAGAGTCGAACCCTTCAAATAGGTGAGACAACACTCCCCAGGGCTCAGTGAATCTGGTCACCTTTTTCTAGGAAAAGGAACCTGCGGTTTGCAGGAAAATGGCAAATTTCAATTAACCCAGCTGTGAGAAGCTGTTTTATGAACAACGTTTCATTTGTAAAGTAGAGGCTGTTCCCAAAACATAGTGTGTGAATTTAATCCAGTGCCCCCTGACGTACATTTAAATGCTCAAAAATGTCCTGTCTTCCTTTCTCCCTGTCTCTACACTCGCACAGCTCCAACGTGGACTTCCCCAAGCAGACAGTGCTCACCACACTCCCTCTCTTTAGACACAAGAGGCTGGCAGCCCAGAATTCCATTTTTCTGCCTTCTCCACCTGGAAAACTTCATGCCGAGCCTTTTCCCACTCACCTAGCAAGTCATCTCACTTGCTATGTACCCAGAGTGCATCCGGAGCCCCTGATTATCGCATCTATAATTGCCTTTATCACTTACTTGGTGCATTTTTATCCTCTTCAGGGATGTGACACAGGATTTAACACAGTGCCTAGACACTGCAGAAGCCAATACATGCTGTATACATAGGTGAAAGACACGCCCCATCGCTTTCTCTGCCCTCTGCACAGTATCCTGTCCATTCACAGGGCTGCCTAGTTACAGGACTGCAGGTCACCCTTCACACTGAAATCTGAATTCAGCCCTGACTACCTCCCACCAGAAAAAAAAGACAGCACCTGCAACCGAAACAGCCAAGCCATTCCTTCAACTAATAAAGAACCCTTAAACTCCAGAGAAGACGGATATTTTTTCTTCATTTTTATAAAGTGAAGAATATTTTGCTAATCCAAATAATTCCTACTCCCTCCATTCCATTTACCTGTTCCTCTAGTTCTCTCCAAGAATGCACCTGTAGAAAGATGATCAGATATAAAAGGAGAGTGGTAAATTCAGGGGCCTGTATCGCTTGACTCTGCCAAGGTATTAATTTATCAATAAGCAAAAATATTTCAGATAAGCCCTTACTGATTTTTGCTGTCACATGAGGTGAGATAATCATCATCTCCTCCCTGGAGGTGGAGGCATCATGTCTAGCATCTTGATTACTAGGCCTGAGTCACTGGAGTTCTGAGGTCTGTTAGACTGAACAATCACCTTCTAGTTTTCTCCTAAATCCAGGCCATCACTGTACCTACCCTCCACGGTCACTGAGGGAAGTATGCAGCTCCCTGACCCCTCCCTCTTCCTTCCTTGCTCATGCAGTTCCCTGCGGTTAGTGGGAATATAGTTGAGTTTATAATATATAGGCCAAAAGACAATTCAGGAAGTTCCTGTTACCTCTGGCAAACAAGGCCAAGGGTATGGCTAACAAACTAACAGCAGAGCATGCATGTTTTTTAAAAAAGGATCCCATTGAGTTTGGGACTTAAAGACAAACCACTGAGATCTCAAATCTGGTATCTGGGGAAAATGATTGGAATTTCCACTCCCTCGAAATGATCAGGAAATCCTTAGCTACTTAAACCTAGCAGCTTGAGATCATCTGATGGACTAAAAAGAGTCCAAAATAATTGTATTTAATTAAGGAACTAACTCTTCTGCTTAGCATGTGCTACAACGCAATGCTCCAAGTGATCCAGTTAATTAAGGGGGTGAGGAGTGGCTCTTTTTCCCACAAACCTTCTATGTCAGTTGACAATAAAAAAAGCTGCCCTTGTCCTAACCGGTTTGACTCAGTGGATAGACTCAAGGGTCCCAGGTTCGATTCCGGTCAAGGGCATGTACCTTGGTTGCAGGTACATCCCCAGTAGGATGTGCAAGAGGCAGTTGATCGATGTTTCTCTCTCATCCATGTTTCTAACTCTCTATCCCTCTCCCTTCCTCTCTGTAAAAAAATCAATAAAATATATTTTTTAAAAAAGCTGTCCTTGAGCTGAGGCCACCTGAGCAGCTTCCAGCAAGGTCATCCAGCTGACACTTCCCCACTCTGCCTGGCCACTGCTTAGATAGAGGTGAGTGGATCTGGTCAGGGATGAAATCCAAGGAAGGTCCAGCAGGTCAGGGTTAACTTTGAGTGCCTGCACTTTACAAACTTGAGCTCTGGCTGCAATATAATAGAAGTAATAACTTGAGCACCTCTTTTCAGTCTTCAGAACAGCAATTCATGGGTGGGTGATGGGGACAAAATTAAAGCAGAAGACACTATTAAAGCAAAATTAAAGCAGAAGGCAGACTTGAGAAAGGAACTAGACTCCAAGGAACTAGAATTGACTTATCAATGAAGATTGTATCATCCTCATCTGGGAAGGTGGCAAAAAACATCCTAAATACTATGCAGCTCCTCCCATGCAGAGATGGTCTCCATTTCTCTGCTCTCTGATTCTGGAATGGCCTTTTGAGTTGCTTTGGCCAAGAGAATGTGGTGGGTGGAGGTGACACTGTCCAAGTTCTGAAAATGGACTTGACTCAAAAGTCTGGCACTTCCAATCTTCCTCTGAGAAACTTGAGCTACTTACTCTGTGAACAGCCAGGGCTAGTCTGTTGGATGATGAGAGACCTGAGGTCCAGCACCCCAACCACTCCCTTCCTCTTTCACTCCAGCTGATCACCAGCCATCCTCCAGAAGAAGAGCTTTATAGCTAACCAACAAGTGGCCAGACTCATGAGTAAGCCCAGCAGAAATAGGATCCATCTGCGCTGTTTTCACATTGCTGGTCCATAGAATTGTGGGCTAAATAAATGGGTGTATGTTTTAATTTAAGTCACTAATTTGTCATTCAGCAAAAACTCATACACCATTTTCAAAAACTTTTTGGTGATCATATGTCTGAATGACCAATGATTTCTCAAATAGTCTACAAACTAAGGTAAATGAAATCATGATGAAAATCAAAGTCATAAAAACCAACTTAAATTATTCTAGGTAAATTACATCCTTTATCATCCAATGAGGAGAGTATGATATTTAGAAATTTTCAATAAATTTTATTACCAAGCTTGCCAGTATGTTATCATACAACAGAAAATTGAATGATAAAATACTCACTTAGCTCAATAATTTTTCACTTTAACTCCCTTCTCTTTATTTTTCTTCCCTGTTCCCCTTTTCTAGTTTTTAAAATTTCCATTATTTCATATCCCCATTGTAGTTCTCTAACAAAAACAACAGGAAGATGAGCCTCCACTTGTAAAGGCACTTTACCAGGTGCTTTATACATATTATATTATGAATTCTCACAACCACATTAGTATGATTAGACCCATTGTATACAGCAGTAAACTGAGGCTCAGAGAGGGTAAGTAACTTGCCAAGGTCACATGGTTTGAAGGTGCTGAAGCTAGAATTTAAACCACCATCGGTGTGATCACATAAGTTTATGAATTTCCCATTACGTAGCACTGTCTCTGGAATAGAATAATAAGTGCTGAACTCATAACATAGACTTCTCATGAGAATGCAAGCTTAAAATACAGTGGCTATAAATAAATGTAAAAATAAATAAATGTACATATGTGGGGGGGGCAGTGTGTGAAAAAGAATAAGAGAGCTGTGCAAACTTGCAATTCTGCCCAAAAAAAACTGGAATTTTATTGATTTTGGCCAAAGCTTTTCCATGATGTAGAGGAAGAAGAGAGAAGCAGGAATATAAAATAGTTAGGATTAATGGTACATTAGCCTGGAATTATCCAATAAAAGTCATAATTGGATCAATTATCTCTAACCCTGAAGCACACCTGAAGACATTAGGAGGGGAACCATCGGAAATTCACTAAAGTGCCATGGGCTAATTGTGTATACTTGCAAAGAGTTTTACCATAACACAACCTCTACTAAAATCAAATGTGTTCTATTGAAATTAACAAATAAATATAATCTTATTATTTTAAACCTAAACTTGAATTTTTTCTTTTACTCAAAAAATGTGGCCTTAAAATCTGTTTTAGTAAGAAACTTCAATTTTTACATTTAATCTTTATGTTCTGTATTAAATTCACTTCCTTCTTCCAAATTATGTATAAACTGGAGAGGAGAGATAAGACATTTTTTAAATTTTGGACTCCAAGGTTCAGAGTTTAAAAGAATGAGTGCAGGGTCTCCAGGATCAAGCCAGGGGATGAGGAAGCAGCAATCTGGGGGAAAGTGTGTGTTCTGTGAATTACAACTGGGGGAGACAACCCATGGGGACCCTCCCTATACAGCCAAAGCAAAACTGAGTCTGATTCTCTCTGGGTGAGCCACCTGTCATCCCCTCACCCATGTGGCCCAAAGCTGTAGGAATCTCAGCCTTTCCCCTCTTTGCCCGCTCTGGGGGAGGTCCTTCCTTCCTCCCTCCACACTAACAGGACACACAGGGCACCCCCTTCTGAGGAGCAGGCCCCCACTCTTGCTATGGTGTTCCTGAGTCAGTCCCCAGTCCCCTCACCACATCTCCCCCTTACTGCACCAGGCCCCTGGGTGGCTGGTCCCTGGAGAAATGAAGCTCTTTCTTGCTCAGGGGCATATTTCACAGGCCTGTCAATGATCACTCTGACCACTCACTGTCTCTACTCTGTCCCTGGAAATTCTCAGGCTCAACCTTTGCTAAAGGACCCCCTCCCAACTCCCACTTTCCCAGTACTGTCCAGGACTCTGTTACCTGATCTTATGACCCTACCCTCCTCCTGCCCCCACTGCTCAACCAGCCCTCCCCTCTATGCCTGACTTCCTAACTTTTCTGAACCACAGAATCCCTTTCCTGGGAACTCAAATTGCTCCCATGTCTCTGTGAACCTGCCTCCAGCCCTCCATTTATCCTTCCTGTTGCCCCTACTCACATCCACACCCTGCTCTGTTTCCCCATCTGCCATCCCACCGAGAGTCAAGGCCCAAGTCAGGAAACTCTTGTCCTCCCAGGGGGAAGAATCAGAGAATGCTCACATTGAAAGGGAACTTGGAGGTTTTAAAATTCAAAACCAGGCTCAACATAGGGACACGACACATACATAGCACTTCTGAGGATGAAGACTCACAAAGTAGCTTTGACCACTGAGCCTCTTTAATTGTTAAGCCACCACAATCGGAACTACAAGCTGTCCCCTTATCACTTTCACTATATGACTGTGGTACTGACTCTGGAACTTCTCTGAAGATTGCCATAAAGAAGGACCCTGAGTATCCTCAGATTGTGTTGCTCCTCTGCTTAAAATCCCGAATCTCATCCGGTGAGCAGCTGGCTTCCAGACCCTCTTTGCTCTGCCCTCCACCCTCCACTCTCCACCTTCTTACAGCTTCATGTGTCCCCTCTTCCCCTTGCTCACTCTGCTCCAGGCATGAGGCACACCTGGCTTCCTACTGCTCCTCATGCACCAGGACACAGCACATTCCTTATTCTGGAGCCACCCCCCCCCAACCCCTTCCTCACCCCCACACCCACATCTGGGTGAGTGCTCCTTCATCTACACTGCCTTCAGGAGTAAATGCCACAAGAGCAGAGGACTTCCCTGACCATTCAAAGTCCGTGAGCCATCACTGGTTTTACTGCTCTCCATAACACTGTCATCTCCTGAGAAATTTCATCCATGTGTGTTTGTTTTCCATCTCCCTCACTAGCACGTCAGCTCCAGCACCCAGAAATCTAGTACCTGGCACAGAGCAGGTACTCCATAAATATCTGTTCAGTAAGTAAATTCTCACCCCCTTCCACCCTCAACATCCACCAGCACTCACATACATTACATATGTGCTCTCACCTAGCGTTCCCAGCTAGCAAGGGGATTTGAAGACTAATTCTGACATATGAATGGCCCCCCTCAGCATTGAATCTTCAATTCCTCCATTTCTCTTTCCTTCCTGCCCCCTTCACACCATTACCTCCTTTACCCTCCGTCTTAATCCAGAACTTTCCACCCCAACAAAAGCCTTGGTAAGTGCACGGTCCATGTCACCTTCCAATGTGCTGATCAGAAAGATGACAGATACAGCCCCCCGAAAGCCTGCCCTCTCCTTTGGCTCTAAGCCAGATGCACATTGTCTAGTTTGCGTCTTGGCAAATGCGTGCCCCCACTTAGCCAGCACTGCTTGCTTCCTCCCCACAAAGGATGTGTTTCATAATCACCTCTAGACATTTACCAGGTATTTGTGTAAAATTTTCCCTTTTCAAATATCTATACTGTACTCACCTCACTCTACTTTTCTGGTAACCCATATTCACTTTGATATTCCTTATACTTCAACAACTCATGAGACTTTTCGTACTTGTCTTACAATAAGTACCAGTCCTTCTATCATCGGATACATTCTTTTGCAATCTGACCATATCAGAGAATTTTTCAGTCACTCTCTGGTGTCGCTTTCCCTATCTCTGTGTTATTTTTCCTGTTCTTTATAGACTGAATTTTTTTCCCTAACTTCCTGCTTCATGAACTACATGGGCGCAAGTAGGTTTACAGTTATTCATATGGAAAATAATACAATAATTAATAAATAATAATACAAGGATAAATTCAATGTTTCACATACTTATAACTGGAAACCTACTTTTGCCCAACCCTGTATTCATATTGGAGTCTTTGACCATGGAGCTTACCTATATTTTTCCCTGGATCATTTAAAATCCTCCTACCTAAATTTCTGATACATGAATAATTATGTTTAGGTGTTACTTGATTTGTTTCATAACCCTTGTTTAGTGTTTGGGGTTATTTTGTTTGGTTTGATTTTTTAAGCCTATTTTACTCAGTGTCTGACATATCTATTGAAGAAACAAAAGGAAAGAAAAGTAACAAATGATATCACCACCAAAATAAAAATTTATCACAATCTATCTTCAGCAGAAACATATTCCTGGAAAGTCTACATAGTCCCTCTTACCCCCTTTAAAATACAATATTAAAAAACAACAACCTTCACTTAATCTACCAATAAATCTATACCCTGGCTTCCCAAACACTTGTCACAACAAATCAATCATGCATTTGACAGGGGAAAGTTTTCCTCAGATGTTTACTTTCCCACACTCAGCACAGGGACTGAAGCACCTGAGGCTATGAATCTATCAATACAAGAATTTTACGCCACCAAGAAAAAAAACAGGTTTCTGGGTAAAGGTGTTCTCCGAGCTTCCTGCCTGCAGGGAGGGAAGGAGGTTGACAGCTGTGATGTGCGAAGTAGCCAGACTCTGAATTATCGGAACAAACTGCTTCCAAATTCTTCAAATCCTACCCTTTTCTTCAGATCACAGAAAATCACAAATTTAGTTCCACTACAGGTCTATGTCTACTACAGAGACTGTCCAATAGGGGAAACAAGATAGATGAGGAAACTGCCAATGTACAGATGCTCAAAATCCAGAGACCTCCCAAACCAGTTAGGTCAAGGGGCACAGTGGTGGGTAGTACCCAGAACTGTTCAAATAGCTGCCAACTGCAGTAATCACCCCTCCTTCAGGTAACTGTTTTCCTATAATTCGAAATCCTATTTCTCTCTCTCTCTCTCTCTCTCTCTCTCTCTCTCTCTCTCTCTCTCACACACACACACACACACACACATCATACACACATAAGCTCACAAACCCACTTACACTCATTACAAGAGACACAAGCCAAAAAAGACAGAAAAAATGTGGAATTCTGCCAGTTTAAACATTTGATTTCCCCCCCCCTAGAATAATTAAATAAAATCAATAATCAAAGCCATCTAACTTTGAGGCTTTGATCTACTTCTGAACTATTAGAACATTATTATCAAACTACTAAGAGAACATGTAATAGAAATGCTTTTTCTGATATTCTGCAAAGGATAACTCCTGCTATAGATAATGTTAATTAATGAGAGAAATTTTGCTTGAGATTCAGCAGCCCTTGTCAGCAAAGATGTGGGGAAATACACACAAAGTAATGACTGTTTTTCAAAGATTCACAGGAGTCTCCAGAACTGAACTCAGATCTTCGGCGATCAAGGACCAACCAAGAACAAAGGCATTTAGAAATTCCAGCTTGAATCTCTTTCTGACACCTACCTGTATTAGGCTCACACCCATCCCTTGCCTGGTCCCTTCTCCCTTCCCTTGACAATAAAAGACACCTGAATTCCACACTCTCTTAAGGAGGATTAAGTGTCCTGTCTTCTCTAGCTGGGCCTTCTTGATCAATAAACCCTTCCCTGTGCCAAACTCTGACGTACTGAATACTGACCTTTCTTCTGAAGCATCAGGCACAAGAACATTGTACCTGTAACAAACCCACAGGTGGTTAGAGACTAAACATCCATGAGGCCAAGGTTAATGGTTCCTCTGGAATACTTCCTTAGGCCACCTTACAAAGAACCCTGGCCCCAGAAAGCACAGATCAAACAGTCTTAGTGATGGAGCATGGCCCATACCAGAAACAAAGAGCGGAAGAGGAAGTCAGGCGTTCCCATCTGAAAGATGCAAAGCCTGGGCACAAGTCTACTCTCTTCTAAGGTCAAGTGAGCTGACCATTAAATCTCACTCCACTTAACATGGTCTGATGCTGCATCTGAGGAAGAGCAAAATAAGAATTTATCACAATCTATTTTCAGCAGAAACATATTCCTGAAAAGTGCTCATATTTATGCCAAAATTGGCAACTGGGAGATCAAGCCACTCAATCTAGCCTCCTAGTCTAGGGCAGGAATTCTTAATCTTTAGCATGGTCTCAGTTCACTTGGGCAGCAATAAAAATAATAATATATAAAGGTTATAAACAACAGAAATTTATTGGTTTCTCTGAGCCGCCTCTAACAGGGTTTACATGTTAGGTCAGTTCCCCCCATACATCCCCATACATCCCCTTCAACCCCATCACATGGTCTCTGTCCCATCCCATAAATGAATCCAACCTGGCAGCTCCCACCTACCACACCATTGGTTTCCAAGTTAAAGCATAAAATAATTACAGTGTATGAGAACATGCCTATACAGGGAGTTGGTTGGAGGGGGCGAGGGGAGTAGAGAGAAAGGAGAAGAAGGAAAAAAAGGAGAATGGGGAAAGAAAAAAGGAGAAAAAAGAAACAAGAAAAAAGCAGAGTGTAAGAGTGAGAAGGAAGAAAGAATATATGGTGCCCAGTAAAACAATGTGTCAAATAAGGACATTTGTGGTGCTGCTTAGTGAGGAGGGACAGGAAAATCTGGAACCATAGCAAGATCTCTGGTCTTCCTTGTTAAGCCAAAGCAAACTGTTTTTAGTCTGAGAGAGAATGTGCATGATATCATGATCCAAAATCATAAAAACAATGTTTGCTCTTTTCACCGATTACTGGATTTTTAAAAATACGGCTACAAAGGACATTTTAGGAACAACTGGGGCAATTTGAACAGGGACATATTCTAAAATAGCAGTGAATCAATGTTAAATATTTTTGAGCAATATGACTTCTATTGAGGTCATTCAGGATTATATCTTTATTCTTCAAGGATACTAGCTAAAGTATTTAGAGATTAAATGTCATGTCTCAACTAACTTTTAAAAGGGTCAGCAAAAACAAAACACACACAGAGAGAAACAAGCTAATATGGTAATATATTAACAATTGGTGAATTTAGATGAAGGATATGTCTTCATTATACTATCTTTACAACTTCTCTCGGGTCTGAAATTTTTCAAAAGAAAACATTTAGGGGGAAAAATTACAAACTAGCCACAACCTAAGAAGTAAAATGTCCATAAACCTTTAGACATCCCTATTTACCCAATAAATTCCTCCAACTGCCCCTGAAGGCACTGTTATGTGGGCATTAAAGGCTCATCCAGCTCTGGATTCAGGCTGCCTACCATCTATCACTGATGAACAGAACAGGTTATTTACCACCTTCAAACCCAGTCTCCTTACCTGAAAAATGGGCCAAAGATAGTACAGTACCTAACTCAAAGAGTTAAAGGGAACAATTCACAAATGTTATTACAATACCACTACTACTACTACTACTACTACTACTACTACTCCTACTACTACAGGCCTGGTGCATGAAATTTGTGCACTTGGGAAGGGACCTCATTGGTGCACGATTGGGGTTGGGGAGGGACCACAGGAGGGCTCCAGGGCGTGCCCAGCCTGTCTCACTCAGTCCCAATCAGCCAGACCCCAGCAGCAAGCTAACCCACTGGTCAGAGTGTCTCCCCCTGGCGATCAGTGTACATCATAGCAACTGGTCGACCAGTCGACTGTCTGCCCCCCGGTGGTCAGTGCACATAACAGTGAGCAGTTGAGCTGCCTTAGCATTTCATTAGCATATTACGCTTCTATTGGACGGCCAGACACTTAGCATATTAGGCTTTTATTATAGAGGCCCGGTGCACAAAATTCGTGCACAGAGTGGGGGGTGGGGGTGGAGGTGGTGTCCCTTAGACAAACCTGCACCCTTTCCAATCTGGGACCCCTTGAAGGACATCCCTTTCACAATCCAGGACTGCTGGCTCTCAACCTCTTGCCTGGCGATTGCCCCTAACCACTCCCCTGCCAGCCTGATCAATGCCTAACTGCTCCTGTGCTGGCCTGATTGCCCCTAACTGCCCTTCCCCTGCCAGGATGGTCACCCCCAACTGTCCTCCCCTGCAGGCCTTGGTCCTCCACAACTGCCCTCCCCTGCAGGCCTGGGTCCCCCACCCCCCAACTGTCCTCCCCTGCAGGCCTGGGTCCCCCCCCAACTGCCCTCCTCTGCCAGCCTGGTCCCCCCCAACTGTCCTTTCCTGCAGGCCTGGGTCCCCCCCAACTGCTCTCCCCTGCAGGCCTGCGTCCCCCCCAACTGCCCTCCCCTGAAGGCCTGGGTCCCTCCCAACTCCCCTCCCCTGCAGGCCTGGGTCCTCCACCCCAACTAT
>PVJC01044667.1:0-13902 GCA_004026665.1 Murina feae
CCTCCCTAAGCCCCGAGTTCACCTCTCCCAGCAGGATTCTGGCTCACCCGGTCGCAGGTGTTTCCCAGCTCCACCTCATCTGCGGCTTGGGCTGGAAAGCACTCGCCTTAGCTGCTCACTCCCTCCGCTCCCGGGCAGGCACCGGACTCTTCTCCTTATACCGCCGCCATTTTCTCTCAAGAATCTTGAATATCAGCTTTTTCAGCTTCTAGAGTCCTCTTCAGTGATCCTCAGTAAGATTTCCTTGAATGTCACTTCCTCAGAAGATCTCCTAAAATTTCATTTTTCATTTCCATCAGCCATGCATGAGAGATCCAGTTTATAGGTTTAACACATCTGATATTTTCAATATCTTTTCTTTGAAGCATTCTGATAAATGTGTAGAAACACATCATGATTTTAATTTGCATTCCCTGATGACTGATTAAGTTCAACATCTTTCCATGTGCTTACTTGCTATTCATTTATCCTCTTTAGTGAAATTCATTTAGCCTATTCACATCTTTTGCAACTGGATTGTTTGTTTTTACTGTTATATGTTCTAGATTGATCAGATATATGGTTTGCAAATAAGTCTCAATTTCTTCCTCTTAAATTCTTCTGAAGCAAAAGTTTTTCATTTTGATTAATATTTTTACTTTTAGGATTGTGCTTTCAGGGTGGAGGCCATGATTTTATTTCTAAATTTTTTACATGTAAATTCATGATATAGTTATGCTGATTTTTGTATAAAGTTTGCATTTTATTTTAAAGTTTATTTTTTGCCTTTGTGTGTCCAATTACTCCAGCATCATCTGTTGAAAAGGCTATCCTTCCTTTATTGAATTGCTTTCATAACTTTGTCAAAATCCATTAGCATCCATCTGAGTACTCTTGCTTTATAGTAAGTCTTCAATCAAGTAATGTGAGTCTTCCAACTTTTTCTTCAAAATTGATTTAGCTTAATTAATTTTACACTTGGATATTTTCATTTTTTCTTCATTTTGTCTCCCACTTTATTCTAAAGAAGAAAGTCCTTGCATAAGCTCTTCCTTTTCTTGTTCCAACTCTTGCAAATGATGTTGGTTTTGCTCCAGTCTGTCCTCCAACCACTGTAGGAGAGGCCCGCTGACTGCTGACATCTGACTGCACAAGTTCTTGGTAAACACTGAGCCATTATGGATCTTGGTTACCGAGTCCAGATGTGTAAGACTGTGTATCCTCCTATATGCATCCTGCTCCTCTTGGCACAGGATCTTTGGCAGCTCAACTGCTGATTTAAGGCACACTTTTCCAATGCTCACATGAGGTACAATATGGATTGTGATTTCAATTCTCTCATACTCTGAGCTCTTTTGGGCCTGAATGGATTGAAATCAAGTGTAGAGTACCCAGCCAGTCTTTGTGTTTTTATCTTCTATGAAACAGGAAAAAATAAGTCCTACAAAGCCTTGATCCATCATCTGGTACATGGCTTGTGTGCGAACATCAACATGTGAAGGCCAAACAGTTATATGAGGATGGGAGTGATACCAGCCCACCACACTCATGGGACGACCTGTTAGTTCAGCCAACCTCTCCGCCTCTGTTGAGGCCGCGGATAGCTGCTCTGGTGAAATTTCCACTTGGTCCTTCCTCTTATCAGAATGTCGCAAGATGATGACAGAATGAATGTGAACAATTCTGACCTTGGTTGCGGGCACATCCCCAGTAGGGGGTGTGTAGGAGATCGATGTTTCTAACTCTCTGTCCTTCTCCTTGCCTCTCTTTTCAGTGACTGTGCGCAATTCAGTTCCAGTATATGTAAATTTGGAGTAACTCCTGGTGTCATCATTCAACTCCCCTATGCACAGTCCCATCACCTCCTCCTTCTATGTGCTCAGAGCGTGGTTGAGACAAACTAGGAAAGCATCCAACTCCAGATGAACCGCCTGCACCGCTTGCACCACCTGCATCCCCTCATTTTACTTTTTAAGATATTTGGTTCAAAGACACAGACACAGGTCTTTGGTCTTCCATGAGTTTCTAATTTTCTTTATCTGTTAAAATTATAATGTATAGCTCAGACAGTGTGGCTCAGTGATTGAGCATCGACCTACGAACCATGAGGTCATGGTTAGATTCCCGGTCAGGGCATATGCCCGGGTTGTGATCTTGATCGCCAATGGGGGGCATGCAGTAGGCAGCCAATAGGTGATTCTCTCTCATCATTGATTCTCTTTCATCATCTCTCCCTTTCCTTCCCCCTTCCTCTCTGAAATATTTATATTTTAATAATTATAACATACAGACACTTTAACTGGCTTCCATATAAAAAATGGATAAATATCTGTATGGATTAACAATTATTGGGGTATCTGTTCAATTGACACTGATCTTTCTCTGAGAAATTTACCCCTAGAAATTTACTCCACCTTTTTTAAAAATATTGCAATACCTTTGCCACTTTGAGTGGTCAGCTATCCAGTGAAGAGTGGATAGCTGACCACACTGAATCAATCAGATTCTGTCTCTGAGGAACTGATAGTCATCTCGTTAGTCCTTAAACATAAATACAGATGTGTGACATGTACAACATCCCTGGATGAGCCACCCATGGAAAGAGAAATGACAAACAGGAATGATAAAAAAAAAAAAGGCACAGAGAATCAGAAAGATAAGAGACCACATATAGAGAAAGGTTAAGCGATAGACAGATTAGATAGATGACAACAGATACTGTCTGGTTTAACAGCTTTTATTATTGACTAGAGGCCCAATGCACAATATTTGTGCAACAGTAGGCCTTTCTTCCCCCGGCTGCCAGCACGGACTTCCCTCTGGCACTCAGGACCCAGGCTTTCCTTGCAGCCCCAGCTTCATCTGGAAGGTTGTCCGGAAGGTCATCCGGAAGGATGTCCAGTCTAATTAGCATACTATGCTTTAATTGTTATAGATTATTTTAATTTCTTTATAAGTGTGGGGTTTGTGAGACTCTTCTTGAATTCTTATAATGAAATGTCTCTCTCTCTCCCTCTCTCTTTTTTTAAGCTGGGTTGAGATAGTCTTCTACTTGCAACCAAAGAAGATTAAAATAAAACAGAGCATACAATGGAACAGGAAGACTATTATTGCCAAGTACATGAATAAAAGAAATGCAGAGACTGCTGGGCTTACATCCGTGTAAAGAGAACAAATTGACTGTGTTTAACTCTTTTGCTCTGATTCTAAGTTAGTTTCCAGTATTTTTTTATTAATACATAAGAAATGCATCTTGAACAATTTGCACAATAAGTCTTTAGCAAGCATCTAATTCCTGAAAGTTTAGAAGATATACTTTATTTGGTTAAAATGTTATAAAGTGTTATATTTTATGTAGCATAAATGTTTGATAAAAACAGGTTTTTTAAAAATATATTTTTATTGATTTAAGAGAGGAAGGGAGAGGGAGAGAGAGAAGGAAACATCAATGATGAGAGAGGAAGAATCAATGATCAGAACCCTCAAGCAGGAATTGAACCATGCCCTGGTACATAGGTTGATGCTAAACCAATGAGCCATGCCAACTAGGCAAAACAAGTTTTTATAAAACTCACTAGATAATTCTGAATGAGCTTTGTAGAATCTCGCATATGTCTGATAACTAGTATAGGTACCCATTAAATGTTAGCTCATGCTCCTTTTTCTTCCTAAATTAGATTTTTTTTTCATTGACTGATTATTTGATTTACTCAGGAAACATTTAAATACCATGAACCATACCAAGTATTGGGACTATAAAGCATTAATTTTAGAAAGGAGTCCAGTTAGCACTGCAGAGGAGACACATCAAGACAACTATTTTCAATTCAACTTGCTAAGGACTACAGCAGAGGGATGAATATAACTTTATAGGAGCATACTGAAAGAGCAACTGCTTGGCTGTGAGGTGAAAATGACAAATTTTCCAGTTCTACCTTCAAAAAAGTCCTATACAGTCTATGTCCCCCAACTATTATTTGTAAAATAAGTCTAATAAGAATTTTGTCTTTGGTTTTTGGCTCAGATGGTTGGAGTATCATCCCATACACCAAAAGTTTTGAGTTCAATCCCTGGTTAGGAAACATATGGAACTGATTCATGTATTCAAGTTTTTGAAATGCCTCTCTCTCTCTCTCTCTCTCTCTCTCTCTCTCTCTCTCTCTCTCTAAATATATATATATTTATATATATATATAATATATATATATAATATATATATATTTAGAGATATATATATATATCTTATCTAATAAAAGCATAATATTGAAATTGACCATTTCTTTGGGATGCCTAAGCCACACCCACCAGCCAATCAGAGCAGCTGTATGCAACTTAACCCAGCCAAGATGGAGGCCGGCACTCACCGAGCTGAGTACACAGGCATCTCCTGTTGCAGCCAGAGTAAAACTGTTTGCTGGCCGCTGGGTTTCTCCTGGCTCCAGTCAACAACGTATCTGCAACATTGTCTCAATTATAGAAGCCTCAGAGTTGAAGCAAACAGCAGTCCTGCCTGCGAATACTAAGGGAATATTGTTTCAATTATAGAAGCCAAGCAGACAGGAGGCTTCGTTACTTTCATTACCTGCCTAGGCCTCGGCTTAACGGAACAGTGTATCAACTATAGAAGATAAATAAACCCCAGAAACCTGCTTCTAGTCAGCCTTGCTGGGACATTGGGTCAATGGGAGCTGTGGGCAGCCTGAAAGCCAGAAAACACCCCTCAGCCCATCACCCAGGCTGGCCACACCCCAATAGGGTGAGGGATCCCACTGGGGGACTTGGCCAGCCTGCAGACAGCCATCAGCCCCTCACCCAGGCTGGCCAGGTACCCCAGTAGGGACCCAAAACCTGAAGGGGCTGTGGGCAGCCTGAAAATGGCCCCGAGCCTATCACCCAGGCTGGCCATACCCCAATGGGATGAGGGTCCACACTGGGGGGCTTGGCCAGCCTGCAAACAGCCATCAACCCCTCACCCAGGCTGACCAGGCACGCCAGCAGGTGGACATCCCCAGAAGGGTCCCAGACTGTGAGAGGGCACAGACTGGGCTGAGGGACCTCCTCCTGAGTGCATAAACTTTTGTGCACCGGGCCCGCAGTATATATATATATATATATATATATATATATATATATATATATATATATATATCCATCTCCTAATTAAAAGAGGCAATGCAAAATTACTATTCCAGGATTACTAATACTACCTGGAGAAGATGAAGAAAAAAACAACTTGAACTGGATTTGGGCATAGTTTAGTTAGTGGTAAAAATTCTCTCAGAAAGAAGAAACAGAATATATAAGAGTATTTCCTCCCCAGTTCCTGGGTAAAGTGTCCTCATCCTAACTAATAAAAGAGTAATATGCAAATTAGGCATCACTCTGTGACAAATATGGCCATCACCATAGCCACAAGATGGAGGTGCCCAGTCCAGCTCAGCCCCACCACTGAAGTGGTCAGGCCTATTAGCCAGGCAGGTGGCGGAGGAGGCAGGGGGCATGAGGGGCAGAACAGGTGATCAGAGGGGGCTGGGGGTCCTCTGCCCAGGCCAGAGGCCTTCACCAGAGGCCTCAGGCATGGGCAAGGGTGGAGCTGGTGATTGGAGGGGGCAGGGGCAGAGCCGTTGATTGGAGGGGTATGAGGGTGCCCTACCCAGGCATAAGACCTGGGCCATAGGCCTCAGGCCTAGGCAGGGGGAAGGCCGGAGATCGCAGGGACCTGGGCTCTGCAGAGCCAGCGATCAGAGGGGCAGGGGCGGAGCCTGCAATCACAGGGGTCTGAGCACTGGTGGAGCTGGCAATGCAGAGCTCTGGGGGTCCTCTGCCCAGGCCTGCAGCCTTGGTCAGAGGCTGCCAGTGGGGCAAGGGCAGAGCCAGCGATGGCAGAGGGCAGGATCAGAGCCGGTGATCGCTGAGGCCTGGAGCTGGTATTGGAGGGGCAGGGGTGGAGCCAGTGATTGGTGTGAACTACAGAGGGAACACCTTTTCTGACCGCTCATTGGCTAAGCTCCCTGTATGCCACTGGTAATATTCTTAGTAAGTTGGGTAATAAGAATTCCTAAAGGCAATCTAAGGTTTTTCCACCATACTCTTGGAGAAAAAATATGAAGGTCCACTGCTGGAAGGCTAAGAAATGTCATATCCTGCCCTAGCCAGTTTGGCTCAGTGCATAATGCCTCAGCCTGCTGACTTGCAGGGTCTGGGTTCAATTCTGACCAAGGGTATGTACCTAGATTGCAGGTTCCTCCCTGGCTGGGGTCCAGGTCAGGGCATATGCAGGAGGAAATCAATCAAAGTGGTCCTCTTACTTTGATGTTTCTCTCTGTTTTTCCCTTCTCTTCCACATTCTCTAAAAATCAATGGAAATATATCCTCAGGTGAGGTTAAAAAAAAAAAGAAAGAAAAAAATGTCATGAAAGAAACATCTTGAAAATGCCTAAAGAAAGTTTTCATGTTTTCATGGTGAAGGGACTGGAGTCCGTGTTGATGAAAACACCTTGGTGGCTGCGGTGACTGGCATTGGCTGCAGCAGTGGGGTGATGGGGTTGATGGCTTCTCCTGATTAACCTGGTTGCCTCCCACAAAGGAAGGCCAGACTGTGGATTAGGCCTGCTCCCCGAGGGGATCAGGCACCAGGCCTAAGCCATCAGTAGGACACCCCCTGAGGGCTCCCAATATGTGAAAGGGGCAGGCTGGGCTGAGGACCTCCCTCCCAGCCCCCTACCCCCCATGCACAAATTTTGTGCACCGGGCCCCTAGTACAATAGGAAAGAAAAGACGTTTGTGTAGCCCAGTATAGAAAGTGTTCGCAAGGAGTGGTTGAAGAAACAGGTTGGGGCTCAGTTGGGAAGGGCCACCTGTGGAGATGGGATTTTATTCCATAGAAATGAAGAAGCTGACGAAGGTTTTAAAGCATAAGCATGATGATGTGGGGGAGAAAAACAATTTTAGGTTCAATGACTGAGGCCATAAAATAGATTAACACAAGACAGAAATTTATTAAAGTGTATAGCATGCATATACTTGAGAGCATCTAGTGATGATTAACTCAAAGGTATAGTTAGAGCTTGGGCTTATATGGTCTCTCAACAAAAGAACAATAAAATTTTAGAGATACAAGAAGCTGAAGTAAAAGGACTTAGAGTTTCTAGGGAAGCAAATTGTGAGAAGGTAAATATATGAGAAAATTAATGGAGATAAGGTCTAGTTAGTAAAATTTGTTAGTAGGTTCCTCTGGTGCCATCTCTAGGCAAGTAAGGGTCTCCAGTGATAAATTTCTGTCCTTTCTAGTAGAGGTGGAAGGAGAGACACATTCAATTTATATTTGCTTTTAGACAAATAGGGAAAGACAGACCTTTTCATATATTTTTCCCCCTCCATTGTCTTCAGCTCAAAATAATTTTTATGCCCAAGTAGCATGTTTTGGGGTGGCATATCTACTTCCCTTTAGCAATCAGATTTGTTTTGAAGAAGATAAGCTGCAGGATTTGTGGAAGAAACACCAGAAAGGAAAGGGAAAGAAGTTCAGTTTAGGATTCTCTTGATATGATAAAGCATCTATACTGTTGTTTCTTAGGGTCCATTCATTCTTAAGACTCAAAATAATGATTTCTGTGGAAAGATACTATCTTCCCCAAAATGCTTATGGATTTAAATACCATCCTGAAAACAGAGAATAAGAAACATGTGGGCTAAAATATAAATTAAGGAAGAGAAATAAATTTGTGAGAAAAATAAAAAATGCAAATGGGTTACGTGACTCAATGAATGCAGCTGTTTAAGGCTGGTTGAATGGATTCATTGATGGTCTCTTGGTGGATCCCAGGGCTTAAAGCTATTTAGCCAACTTAAGCAGCACAAATTGTCCTATTATACTACTACAACTATTGGTATCCCCACATTTTTTCCCCATATTACGTAATAAACTTCAGTCATGTTCTTAACTTGGGAAACAGTTATATAGCCATGAACCATATGGCCCAATCTCAGAAAGTACCATTCTTGTTCAAGTAAAACTCAGAAACCAACAAAATACTTCAAAATATTTAAACTTCTTTACTTCTATTTCTAGAATGCCACAAAGAGAATACAGGTTCACAGTCTTACCTCATTAAATCCTTGTCTGTTCTAGTTTCACACACTACAGTTGCTCCTGTGCTTTGCACTTCCCAACCCCCCTGAAAGCTCTTTTCCCTCACCCAGTCTGTGCACTGTTTTGTTTGTTTTTTATTCCCATCCCTTTTCTTCTGAATTTGCATCACAGAGATTCAGAAGAAACAATACCTTAAAAGAGGATTCTCAACAGATGGCAGAAGATGGGAAGAAAGTAAGAGAGAAATGGCCAGTCCCTCATTAGCAAGCAGAAGGAGGGGAGTGCCTGGGACCAGTGATTTATTTCTGTTATTAAATTGAACCAGAGTGAACAAAGTATGAGAAAAGTCTTACACTGAAAAAGAGGGACAAGTTTAGGTACAGATAAATTGGTGTACATGTCTGCTCTTTGGTTTGGTAAATTATGCCCCAACTCAGTTTTTATACTGTGTTAGTGAGAATGAAGAGTGTGAGGTATCTATTACATTTTTCTCACAGTTATTTGGATAGACCATACTTTTATTTTTCTTAAGTCCTCAGATGGAGAAAAGGAGAAGGACAAGTTATAAGTAAAGTAATAATAAAATAATAGTTAGTACTTACTGAGTGCTTATTAAGTGCCAGACATTTTATAAACATCTTATGTAATCCTCATAGATATCTATGAGATACATTTTGTGTTCTGCACTTCATAGATAAGGGAACTGGGCAGTTTAAATAACTTGGTGAAAAATTTGAACCCACAAATTTTTAGTATAGAATTCATAATTTAGCAGTTGGATTGAGAATGTGCTGTAAGCTTTTCTTTCCACATTAAGTCCCTGGTAGGGGTGGAGGGCAAGTAAAAGACTATCAAACACATTGAATTGTAGTTGTTGTTACCTCATAATACTTCCTCTTAATTGTTAGCTTCTATAGAAATAAGACCAAATTCCCATGAAGGTGAAAATTGGTTAATCTTAGTAAGAAAGGTCTTTACTAATGGCAAATAGAATTAATTAGAAATAATAACATCTATAGGAGGAAATGACTTTAAATGCATTTTTTGAACATCAATTGTGCTGTGCATTTTGGAAGTTTCTTGACCTTATTCTCCTTGACACATTTCAGATCTAACTGGGAAAGCAAGACTTACACATGTGACACATATATAAACTAGTGAAATATGGTTAGTATAGGTGATACTGTATTTTAAATAAATGTGAGTAGTTAGATAAGACTTTCCAAAAAAAATGGGCTCTGAATTTGGATTTTACAGGTTAATATTTACTTAGCTGAAGAGTTGGGAATTTATTTTAGAAAGATGAAATAATTTAAATTACACAAGATTAAATATGAGCTTAGGGGAACACTGAATGTGTTTATAGGTTAAGTCAGAATCCTTTCTTTAAAACTGAAAAATTCCATAAATTTTCAGAAAATGATACAATTTAAAACCTTGTAAATAATTTAGGCTAAATAGCGTAATCATACCTGATGAATGGTTTGGTGGTGCATCCTCCCAAGTGAATTAAGCACTATGAGTGGAGACATCTGACACCCCAAAAGCTTTTGAAACAAAACAAAGGTACATATCAAATGTTTGGTTTACCCCAGAAAACCTCAGAATCTGGCTTAAAAAGGTATTTTAAACATGTTTCTTAAGATAACCAGCCAAGTTTTAGGACTCTTTCAAGATGTTTGGAGAAGCAGCTGTCACAATAAAAACATTGTCTTTAGGGCTCTCTGACCAAGTATTAATTTGCCCTTGGAAATATAAACTTTTCATGGTGAAATATTAACTTGATCTGTTGCAGAAGACCAGGGAAAAACAAAGCAATGTGTTAGAGAAATGGAGTTACACAGTTTATTATGCTGGCAGACTCAGCAGGATAACTTCCCAAGTCTGAGTAAAATAACATGCAGGGAGCTTCTCTTTTATATCTTTCTGGTGTCTTTGTCCCTCAAATATGGATTATGCTTCTGGTCCTTTCATGAGCTTTGCAAAAAAGATCCCAGGTGTTGAGAGTCTTGCCTATCTAATGGTCTTGCTTGGTGCCAGCACTAACTCCCCCACCCCAATTCCGGGGCTGTACACTGTTCATAGTTTATGGCCTCTGTGAAATGTGAGCATTTAGGTAATAGGTCCTGCAAGACCAGTTTCTGGGAAAGAGGCAGTGACTTAATTATAGGATTATAGGTTATCAAGAATGTACAATGGGCTTGCTGGCACAGATTCTGATTGCTAGCCCCTCGACCCCCCCAAAGAAAATATCAGGGTTACAATTGTTGCAGAAAGACCAAAAAAACTAAGCGACACTTTGAAGAGGTTGAGAAATCAGTTTTAATAACGCGCAGTCTCCGGTCTCCGGGAACAAAAATCCCAAATCCAGAGCGAGTGTAGCATGCGAGAACCCCACTTTATAACTGACCCTCGAGGTCATTGATTTGCAAATATACTCCCTCCCCCCCAAGGCCCTGAAGGAAGAATTCTTTTCATCTACCCTTCCCCCAGGTTCAGGGCTTTGTTTGGTTTAATGGCCTAGCATTCCTTGCAAAACCAGCCTTCCTCCTCAACATTGGAATTAGCCTTTTCAGATCATCACATACAACTTTCACTAGTCACACTGGAAGTCACATACAAATCAGAATCTGTAGTTTGAAACTCATTAATTAAACATCGGTTTATTATCACTTTACAATCTTGGCATTTCTTGTGTATTTTTAAAGGAAGAACTTTATAAAGTGAAAATCTAAATCTTCAGAGAGACTTTAGAAGAGAAAATTGGATCTTACTAAGTAAAGTATGCAATATTTAGTCCTTAGTCCTGCTGTGGTATATCTTGAAAAGACAACAGAATTAATTCTCAATGTTTATACTACCATTTTGTATTACGCAAATTTGTAAAACATTCTGCATGGTACCTGTTACCTTCCAGATGAGAGAGGAGTCAAAGATAACACTTTGATAACATCAGATTATATTATTTTGGTTATGCACATGGGATAAAATACATAATCTTATTAGAGCTATTGAAAATACATGTCAAAAATGGAAATATGGTTCATTGTCTTTAATTTGTCCAAGTGCCATTTAATAGCAAAAATATTTCACAATTAATTTGATGTTTATATATTGTATATTATCTTTAGTGGGTATCATATGAAAAAGTATATATTAAAATGTTCTGTGAGTTAAAAAGCATTTTAAAAATTTAAGGTTTTCATAATAATAGATATTTTTGACCAGTGTATTTTTAAAAGGAAAAGAAATGTGGTATATGCCTAATAATTTTCATTTTAAATTCCCATTTAGCTATTTTGTTAATTAGTGAATCCACATTATTGACTTGTCAAATCTATTGGTTCTGCAACTTTCAGAATAAAAATGTAATATAAAATAAAAGAGTTATAACATTAGGATACTTCAGTTTTTCCTGAAAGAAATGTAGAAGTAGTTAGACTTCAGCCAAAAACTGCTTAAAATTAATTTTATACATTTTTAAATATAATACCTTATTAATGTCTCATTTTGGTCTCTGCAAATATATGGAACACAATATATGAATCAAGTTGTTAGCACTTGATTCTTAATGTCATTATTTTTCAGGTCCAACTTCTAAAGAATATAATCACTCCTAAATACGACACAGAGAAAATGACACTAGAAGGCTAAGTTATGAGTATATGACACAAACAATAAAATTGGTACTTTGGGCCTCAGATGGGCACAAGCACACTTTTTTTTCCTCTCTGAGATATGTCAAATTCCTATTAACTCAGCTTAAATTTAAAAGTGTTTTTTTCCAAACTCTTTTAGATTTGCCAGATTCCATGACCCATATATTTTTTTAACCTGGCAGATAAGCCTATTGACACAGCCTCAACCAAGGGTTTCTTCCAGTTCCACACTCCTGACAAATACTTATTCTGCAGAGCATTCTGACCTTTATGACCTCATCCTGGCATGCTGACCTTGCTGACCTGACCTCCTGGTGCAGACTTTTGACCTTAGGATCCCAATCTTTCACTTCACATTTGAATTCTGAGTGAAGGCCATTGGGCTCCAAGTGTGCAGTGTTTTTGCTCAATTAACACTCCAGCTGCATCGTTTTTCTAATAGGAAGAACAGATATATTGGTCTGAATGCAATCTCTGACTAGTTCCAGTTTACAGGATCTTCCCCAGACCTTAAATTCAAGGATTTACTTAGAGGGGTAAGCAAACCCAGCAGGGCTTTCTTTCTCTCTGATATGCAGGAGCTCACATATGCAAAAGTCTTGATCAGCAAAAGCTTGAGAAGTGCTTACTCTTCTCCCCTTTGGGATTGACCATTAACTTACTTGTAGGCATTCTCAAGTAAAGATGTTTTTCTAGTTGCTTCAACTCCAGTCAATAAGTGGCTTTTCCCCAGCAAGTGTTAATAACACTCCACAAAAAAATTGCAATGTGAACTTATTTAGCATTAGCTCATTAGCATTTGTAAGGGACAGCTTTCTGGTATCTATATGGAGTTCCTAAATTTCTTACTTATTTTCTCTGCCTTCATATCTTTTCCTGCTTCACAAGAGTCTGCATGAAAATCTTCAAAACCCACTTTATTTTAAGACTCAAGAGCTTTCACTGGGGTCCAAGTCCCATCTTGGTGACTGCCTGCTGCTCAACATTTCCCACCATTATTTCTCAGTGTAATTATTTTGTCACCTCCTTCAACATGCTTCCATGTTATTTATTTGCTCCTAGTATCACTATTTCTGTCTCCAGTATTTTTACTCCCTTCAACAACTTTTATTTGCATCGCACCTTTAAATTTTAAAATTCCCTTCCTCCAGAGATTCTTGCTGTGGTTTACTTATATCTTATATCCGACTCATCTCTTTCCTATTATTACATTATATATATTCTACTCTATTATATTCAAACTTTTTAATAATAATGACAATATTAATTACTACCATTTTTCAAGTCTCCTGCATTCCTTTACATATCACTTTTCAATCATAGCACCAACCCTCCAGTAGATACATTTACTTTATAGAAAATTGAACTTTATCAAAGTTTTCTAAGGTTACCTGGGTAGTAAGTACCGGGGTTGGATGTGCACTCAGATTTATCTAATATCAGAACACAAGGACTTAATTACTCTGCTGTGCTCCTGGCTACTCAAGCACCTGACCCTTATTAAGCACCTAGTGGAGATCAGACTCCACAGCTAAGGGCTGGAAATAATAAAGTTCCTGTATGTCCCCATGGATATTGTTAGACAAAAGCAGAGCAAGGACCATGGGCCAGGTACAGAATCTCTCCAGAACAGAAAGGATGCCTAGCAAAGGGTAAAACTGGAAAACAAGAACATCACCCCCAAGGTAACCTATCCTCCCTTAGCATATCGCTGGCCAGGCGGTTTAGACCCTCTGAACTTTTCTTCCCTAAAGAAAACATCTAGGCCTCAGCTGTATTTCAGTTCCAGGACCACAAAAGCAGCAAAACCAAGTGATGTTGTGGCTGACCTCAGGACCAGTACATTGACTAATGACCCCCTGCCCTAGTACCGACCAATCAGTGGAGACCACAACCCTGAAAGGGCACACCTGGAAAACTGATGAATATTCTACTGAAACTCTCCCATGAGATCTCCCCTAAGATTTCCACCTGCAAGAAAGAGGTAAGTACACTCAGGACAAAGGACCCAATTCATGCTCTGCCTCCAAGGAGCAAGCCTCTGCCATTCCCCCACAGGCACAGATCACCTAACCTCTGAGGGACCCCATGAGACTTGCAACCAGCAAAGAAATGGGCAATGGCAGCTCATCCCAGGCTAACCTCCTGAACCTGTCTCCAAGGCCCCCTTTT
>PVJC01044668.1:0-14027 GCA_004026665.1 Murina feae
AAGGTCTGGTAAAATATCTTTCCCAAAGCCTTGAATTTACCTCTGTCAGGAGTCTTCTTTCTTCTCCAGCTGCAAGCTGTCTCCCAGCTCGATCTCCACTGCCAATTCGGTCTGGAAGCTACTCGTTTCAGCTGCTTTCCCTATCTGCTCTGGGACAAGGCACTGTATACGTCTGCCTAAACCGCCGCCATTTTTTTCAGTTTTATCTTTTAATGGTTGGTGATGAGAAACAGTTCTATTTTCTAACCTGCAAATCCTGGAATTTATGGCCTCTCCAAACTCTCTTTCAATTCTGCTTGCAAAATGGCCATTTCTTCTGTGAGCTCATTTCCTTCTTATTGTGCCTTGTCAAAAACAGCCATTATCAAATACCCAATGTTATCAACACTTGCTTTCCCACTTTGCTGAAATCACAAGTTATTAGTTATACTCTCTGCCTTCTAGGTTATCACAAGTGATAGCTTTATTAATGCTTCACTGTTGCATAAGGACCCGTTAATGTCCTTTACTATCAGTTTTCTTGCCACTTGCCACTCTGTCCTAAGGACCATGCACAAATTTTGTGTTTTATTATGGTAGCAACTCACTTCTGGTGTCAGTCTTTGAATTGTTCAGCTCTTCTACCATGAAAACCAAAACCAAGATGAAACAACTAAACTTGTAGCTTATAGTAACAAAGTTTTATTTCTGCTTAGGTGACTATGAGCTGACTGTGGGTCTGCTCTTTTACGATACCTACAGCCCCTAGCTTAGTTGCCTAAAGTACATGGTAGTTTAAGCAATGAATCTAAACTTCTGCTTGAAAAGGTCACATATCACATCCGCTCACATTTATTGACCAAAAGAAGTCACATGGCCAAGCTTGTTATCAATGGGTCAGGCATGTGTAATATCCCCTCAGGGTGGGAAGTATTGAGGTTAGCAATGAGCATATACCTGGGGACCATAGCCAGCATTTATAGACAGTGAGAGTTATTTGTAAGACACACAACCAAAGAATGATTAGTTTCTAGAGTACTTAAGGAACATCTGTGAAGGAAGGCAGGTTGGTGCTAGTGCTGGGTCTTGGGCCTTGTATTGATAGGTTTAGGGCTTCCTGACCCAGTTGCGGCTTGTTTGAGAGATTTTAGTCTGAGCGAGGACAGGCCATTCACGTGCAAAAGCTGCTGCACACAGCTTCGGTGGAGTTGTAAATTGGATGAAGTGGGGTCTCAGGGAATCACCAGGGTGGAGCAAACAGAAATGGCTACCAATCAGCCCCATGACTGGGGAGATCCCAGCTTAGGAACATTGACCCCTGTGAGCATCTCTGTTTGGGAGAAAGCTGCCCCTGCATTCCTTTCCTGATGCCAGACAATCCAGTTCCTCCTTGTATGTGTCTGGGTCCCCCAGAGACTTGCCCTGGTGCTGGAGCTCAGAGGAAGCAGGACCTTGTAAGTTCAGTTCATGTGCTGGCCTTTTAAGAGGAACAGCTGGGTGTCCAGCAGCCTCTGTGTCACTGACCCCCAATCCATACAGGTTTTTGTAGCCTGTAGTTATGGGAACTTCTTTTCCCAGCTCTGAGATCCTGGGCTGAGGAGTCTGGTGTGGGGCTGGGACCACTTGCTCCTCAGGGTGGCCTCTGCAGAGAAGATTTCCTTCCTGATTAAAAAAGTGGCACACATGGGTGTCAGACCAGCCCAATCTGCACCTCTTCCCCTCCTACTGGTCTCATTGTGCTTTGTTCTTTACTTCTCTAGTTGTAGGACTCCCATTCAGCTAGCTTTCCGGCAGTTCTGGATGATTGTTGTTCTGTATTCCAGCAGTAATTTTGATGTGTTTGTGGAAAGCGGCTAGTACAAGTGTTTGCCTATGCCACCATCTTGGTTCTCCTAATATGTTCTTAAGTTACAAATATTACCCATATTTCTATATATTTTGGATGACATGTAAGTCCTTTGGGTCTAAATTTGTTTTATATGAATTTAAGAAATTGCTTAAATTTCCTCTCTATTGGTGTTGTGGGTGATATAATTGAAAGCTTAGAGAGAAAGACAGAAATGGCTTTAGGAAATTTGCATACCCACCTACAATATGTAGAAGGGTAAAAAAATGGGAGATTTTAGGGAAAATAGGCTGCATTAGGCTCTTTTTGTAGGTTTAATTATCTTTAGTCTTTTCTAACATCAATGCCAGTTGGGCCTTTTATATGTTTATTTTGAAAAATAAGCCCAGAGGGCTTTGGCTGCTCCTTTATAATTTACAGCACTCTGGCTCTAGGAGGAATTTCAGACCATGCACTATCTTTGCCATATGTCATTCATGAATTCATATAATGAATCCATATGAATTCACAAGATGAATTCCACTTGTCTTTCTATGTGTCTCTAACTGTCAGTGATGGAGGTATTGATATGGGCAAGTTTCAGGTTGTCAAATATTATCCACTCAATCAAAACTTATTAGGATCTCTACTATGGAGGAACGTCTTTGGGGATTTTGGTCAAATCTTTGGCACTAAAATACCTTGAGTGGACAGGATCTTACCTGGGGCAAGCATTCCATTTATAGTTAATAGACATAAGACAAAGACATTTGGAAATTTTGACATAAAAGTGAATTGTAACCTTATTGGGCATGGATCAGGCTGGGGGAAATGACTGGTGCTAATGACATCTGGTACACTCAGATGTTTTGGGTTGAAACCCTGGGAAGGCGTGTGTGTTTTACAAAGATGATTCCCAGGCAGCAATGGCAATATGTTGGCTTCTGAACTTGTGAGCCTCCATGTTGCATTGGAGAAAATAGTTCTTTTACTGGTCAAAGATTTTTTTAGTTCCAACCATGGGCAATCATCACCATTTGGTCCTAGGGACCTGTGATTCTATGTGTTCATTTCTACATAGGCTTTATACTGCAACCACTACTCTAGTAATACTCACCATGGATATAAATGTATGAATGGGGGTAGGAATGTGTTGTAGCACAAGTTTGCCATTTGCCTCTCTTTATTTATTATTTATTTATTTTTAATATATTTTATTGAATTTTTATAGAGGGGGAGGGAGAGAGATAGAGAGTTAGAAACATCGATGAGAGAGAACATCGATCAGCTGCCTCCTGCACACGCCCCACTGGGGATGCGCCCACAACCAAGGTACATGCCCTTGACCGGAATTGAACCCAAGACCTTTCAGTCCGCAGGCCAATGCTCTATCCACTGAGCCAAACCAGTCAGGGCAATTTTGCCTCTTTTTAAAAAAAATATATTTTTTATTGATTTCACAGAAGAAGGGAGAGATAGAAACAACAATGATGAGAGAGAATCATTGATTGGCTGCCTCCAACATGCCCCATATTGGGGATCAAACCCGAAACCTGGGTATGAGCTCTGACCAAGAATCAAACCATGACCCCCTGGTTCATAGGTTGTTGCTTAACCACTGAGCCACTTGAGTTCTGCCCATTCTTTTTTTTTTTTTTAATATTCTTTATTGTTCAGATTGTTACAGATGTTCTTTTTTTTTAAACCTCCATAGCTCCCCTCCACCTGGTTCCCCCCTTGCTCCATGCCCTTACCCCCCCCCCACTGTCTTCATCCATAGATGTAAGATTTTTGTCCATTCTCTTCCCATAACCCTCATGTCCCCTTCCCCCTGAGAAATATCAGTCCATTCCCTTCCTATGCCCTTACTTATATTCTATTCACCAGTTTATTCTGTTCATCAGATATTTCTATTGACTTGTTATATTCACTTGTTGATAGATAGGTATTTGTTGTCACTTTGTTGTTCATACTTTTTATATTTACCTTTTTCTTCTTCCTCTTCTTCTTAAAGAATGCCCTTCAGCATTTCAAATAATCCTGGTTTGGTAGTGATGTAATCCTTTAGCTTTTTCTTGTCTATGAAGCTCTTTATCTGACCATCAATTTTACATGATAGCCTTGCTGGGTAGAGTAATCTTGGTTGTAGGTTCCTGCTATTCATGACTTTGAATATTTCTTGCCATTCTCTTCTGGCCTGCATGGTTTCTGTTGAGAAATCAGCTGACAGTCGTATGGGTACTCCCTTGTATGTAACTAACTGCTTTTCTCTTGCTGCTTTTAATATTCTCTCTTTGTCTTTTGCCCTTGGCATTTTAATTATGATGTGTCTTGGTGTGGTCCTCCTTGGGTTCCTTTTGATTGGGATTCTCTGCGCTTCCTGGACATTTAAGTCTATTTCTTTCACCAGGTAGGGGAAGTTTTCTGGCATTATTTCTTCAAATAGGTTTTCAATATCTTGCTCTCTCTCTTCTTCTGGCACCCCTATAATTCTGATGTTGGTAAGCTTAAAGTTGTCCCAGATGCTCCTTACACTATCTTCACACTTCTGGATTCTCTTTTCTTTTTTTCTCTTCCAGTTGGGTGCTTTTTGATTTGTCATGTTTCAAATCTTTGACTCGATTATTGCAAACCTCTAGTCTGGTGATGGATCTCTGCATAATATTATTAAGTTTATTGGTGGATTCTAGAAAATTCTTGAAAAACCTTAAAAGCGTAGTTCTGAACTCTATATCCAGTAGTTTGCTTTCCTCCATTTCTGTCATTTGTGACCTGTTTCTTTGTCTCTGCATTTTGGCTGCATTGATGGAGTGGCTTTCTGCACTATAGGGCCCAGTGATTCAGCCTCCCCAATCACCTGGGGTGGACACTCTTGTTGTACGCCTTTGAAGGCTGGATGCACAGTCTTGTTGCAGTTATCACTGGGAGGTATCACTGGGAGGAAATGACTTGCAGGCCTTTTTCCTCGTTGTTTGGGGTTTGGAACTTTTGGAGTTCTGTCCAGCTGCAGTCCCTCAGGCTATGCTGCAGGCAGGCGGGTGCATAGCTTGGGCAGAGTTGTAGGTGGGGTAGGGTGTGGTCTCAGAATCGCTGGGGCAGAGCAATCTGCAATGGCTGCCACTCTGCTAACTTGTAGCCTCTCCTGGACCTGAAGCCTCCAAGCCCTGAGGTCTGCGTGCCTCTGAGTCCCCGAATCTCCACGTCAGTGATTGCTGCGAACATCTCTGCTAGAATGCCACTGATCTTCCGCCCCGTTGCCAGACAGCCTGCACCGCATTTAGTGTGACCTCGAAGTTTATAATCTCCTTCCAAGCCACGGATCCAGGCACAGCCGCCACCCTTTCACCTGTGCCGCCGCTTCCATTCCACGCCTCCATACCTTTCAGTTTTGGCACCAGGAGCCTCTATATAGTCACAATGGACTCCTTCTCCTGACTTCTAGTTGCAAAGCTTCTCCTCCCTTGGTTCCGGAGGATGGCCTTTCACTGTATAGTTGTTTTTCTACAATGTAGTTGTGTAGGCTGCACATATAGGTACACACCTCATGCCGCCATCTTGGTTTTCCTGCCCATTCTTTATTATCTTCCACTTCTATTCTCCCATTGCCTAGCAGGAGAGCTTTCTGTTTTAATCTCTATACTTTCTCTTAGATGTAATTCTTGGCCCATTTTTCTTATAATGACCATGTGGTTGGACTCATAGAAAAGGCTTCTGTTTGACCTACCTGTTTATTGTATACTTGAGCATGAGCACATAAATGAGGAAAAGAGGCAAATTTTTTTTACTATTTGTTTGTATTACATGTATACATGGGGTGATTTTCTAAACAGAATAGTGTTATTCTAACCATAGGAAATGGCATATTGTGTTTATTTTAAAGCAGGACCCCCGTAATAATAAAGTTTCAATTCATACATAACATTTGCTAAATATTTAATATCAATTATTCATTTTTAACCCTCGATTTTTAGGTTGATATTAATTACCATAATCATTTATTTAAAGAGCATAGAAGCATATAAGACTTAAGAGAAGTCAAGTGTCATTACAGAGGGTCAAGGGCAAGTTGGCTTCATGAGCTCTGATTATGTGCTGAATGTGCCAGGAGGGCTACAGACCTGAGGCATCAGACAAAGCAGCATTCCAAGGGAGTGACCACTGAATCCCATAGCAAGCCGATCAAGGATCAGTTGACTTTGTTGAATTTTTAGAAAATGAGAGTGTAATGAATTCCAGATGGGGAGATTATTAGCTCTGCAATGTTTTAATTCTTCTTTACAGAGCATGTACAATAGCACTGCATTAGCCAGGGTTCTAAGAAGAAACAGAACCAATAGAATGTGTGTATATATAGTAAGAGATTTTGTTATAAGGAATTGGCTCACATGATTGTGGAGGCTGACAAGTTCCAAGATCTGCAGTTGGCAAACTGGAGGCTCAGGAGAGCCAATGGTGAAGTTTCAGTCAGAAGGCTGGCAAGCTTGAGACACAATGAAAGTGGGTATTTCAGTTTGAGTCTGGAGGCAGGAACAGACTAATGCCCCAGCTTGAAATCAGGTAAATAGGAGGAGTTTCCCTAATTTGAGGGAAGTTCAACCTTTTACCTTTATTCAGATCTTCCACTGATTGCATGAGACCCATCCCCAGTAGGAAGGACAATCTGCTTTAGTCAGTCTACCAATTCAAATGGTAATCTCATTTAGTAATACCCTCACTGACACATCCAGAATAATCTTTGACAAATATAATTCAAATGGACCATAGCAGATGGAAGTCAGACTGGAGCAGAGCAAGAAGAGGGGAGCAGAGAGCCTCTATGGAAACGGGTGATGGATGAGCTGTAGTGAGGGTGGGGCAGTTCCTCAAGGTATTTAGCAACTGGTATGGCGTGGGCACTGACACATCAGACTGGCTGCTGGCTGGTATCATACCAAAGTATTCTGATTGATACCAGACCTGGATATAGGTCTGATGGACATATTTCCCAAACAAAAAGGTAACATAGCTTGTTTGGAGCATATAGCCTTGGGGAAAAAAGTTGATAACCTGGGACAGGTGGTTGTTACGTCATAGCCTATCCCTGCATGGATGGCAGTTCTTTTAGAACAGTGTATGAAGAAGTGAAAATCCAAGATAATGTTAAGGTCATTTGAAGGTGAACTCAAGTAAGGTTTCTCAATAGTCATATCTCTGAAGGCAGATGTGGATACTGTAACCTATTTTTGTAGCACTTCTGCAGAAAATTATTGGCTAAAGAAAATAAAATGCACTGAAGAGATGAAGCTTCCTATATATTTTGGATAACATGTAAGTCTTATCTAGCCAGACACTTCCATTAGCATGAAAAAGAATGGTCTTTTTCAACAAGATGACTGTCACAAAGGAGAAATGTAGACAGTCAAATGATTTATTTCCCCATCCCTATTGAGTTCATTCATGGGGAGAGTCACCTCGTGAACTAATAATTTTCTGTGCCACAAAAAGCAGCAGGCATTTTTCTTTTCAGGAAATGCCTTTTTTTATAGTGGGTTTCTTTTGGCCTAAAAAGCATCTAAATTTATAGCTTTGATATCAAGGAAAAGGTTTCTTTCAATTGCATTAACCTTTTTGAAAACACGATTTGTTGGGATAAATGTTCTCATACTGAGAATCAAGGCTTTATTCAATATCTACAGTAAGTAGGCAGAACAGGAAGCAGACCACTTTCTTGAAGAGGCTTAAGAAAAATTCAAGATCACAGACTGAGGAAAGGAAATCTTTTGAAAGGTCAAGTTTAAGGACTATACAACAGGCAATTAAAAGAAGAAAAAGGAAAAGATAAACCTCACTCTCATGTTGGGTTGTGAATGATGCCAGGACTGGGGGCCCAACGCAGAACCAGCAACACAGGAACCAGCTAAAAGGAAAGGTCTGGCAGATTATTATTATTTTTTCCATTTGGCTAACAAAGGGCCAAATTCATGGAGGCCAGTTCAGGCAGGCAGGTGTAGGCAGGCATAGGAGTGGGTCTGGCTGGCAAGGCTCAGTGAGCTGTGGGTCAGAGAAGTCAGAGCTAAACTCAACATAACTGAGGTCCAGTGAGAAGCACCCTCTTCTCCCTGCATTGCATTCTCATTAGTGATGCTCAAGGCAACCCCATCTCCCCTGTGCTTCCAGCCCCTTAATGCTTCTTTACCCGACTCGGCTTGCCATGCACGCACAAGGCTGTCTATCCCCGCTGCAAGTTTATCAGCGCATTCTCTGTCTTGACTCTGGCGTGGGCTCATATTCATTTTTGTTCTCATTCTGCCTCTTCTTAGCTTTCGTTACCCACCTATGACTCTGGAAACTTGACCTTTGGCCAGGAATGAATACTAGGTTTTTATAATTGCTTCCCACGTGCTAGTACCTTGAAATGGCATTAATGATAAAACCACATAGCATGCCTTCCAGGGGATGTGTCAAGTCCGGGAGGGTCATGAATTGCAAGCAGCCCTGTAATCTTATAAGAGAGGAATCCCTGTGGGGGTTCAGGTGCGTGAATGGGGATGGGAAGCAAGGAGGCCAGCTGGGGGCATGAATATGTGCGGGGTCCGTATGAATCACATCCAGAGCTGCTTACTTTCCAGGGGAGACACTGCTCCCACTTACTTCCCTGCAGGTGGACGGGCCATGGGGCTGGGAGGAGGGGCGCAGAATTGATGAAACCATCCCATGCCCCGACTTGTCCTCTCTCCTCTAACTGTGGCCAACCTTGCTGGACATGTTCTGGATGGCATATACTACTATAGGATGGGGAAGAGCCGACCTACACCTGACCCCATTAACAGGAAAACCTTTAATATGTTGGGCCACACCAATAATTCTGGGTTTTCCTGTGTGGCATCGAGCATCGTTTAACTCTAATTGAGGTCTTCAAGATCATTTTCAGAGCAATCCATACAGGGGAGGTGCATTCCCCAGGGATAGACCGATATACACGTTCTGCTTCTGCTCTTTACTGCTGCTGCTCAGGCTTTGGGATTTGGAAACCGATACATGTGACTGTGACATCCTTGCCTGTGTCCCCCTATGGCATGGACTTCTGAGCCCGTTAAATGGTCAAAACCCTGTGTGGCTACTGAGCAAGTTATTTGACTTCTCTGTGCTTCTGTTTCTTTACCTTAGGAAGGGGATGCAAGTTGTACCTGCCTTACAGGGTTGTATTAAATGAGTCCATCTGCGTGACTAGTCACTCCCCAGCCATTCGAATGGATTGCTGGTGAGATCTAAATAATAATGTTCTGTTTTGGAGTTCTTTTTGCTAAGCACATGATTCGCTAGTTTGACCACCGTAGGCTAGCATGGGAACTCCTCCTTAAGTTGTGGAGGATTCAGGGAAGGTGAGTTGATGGGAAGAACCTATTGAAAGACTCCTGAAGAGATACCTCATTGGGAAGCCTCAGATGTAGTTGTGAATTTTCAAGTCATGGACAGTTGGCTTAGTTCTCACCATCCTTGAGTTTTACTTTGTTAAGTACTGCTCATCAGTTTTTGAATATCTAAGTTGTTAGAAGTCGTTCACTCCAGGCCCAATGCTGAAAGTAAAAGGGAAATTGAGAAGAACCCTGGGGCTTTGCGGGTTTTTCTTAACTCGCGTCCATTTTCTACCTTTAAAAGCACTGACTTCACTTTTACAAGAGCCTGTCGAATAATCATTCCTTTAAATATTTTATATTGCATTCGGAGGTGCATTTTTCAAAGATCATTTCCTTGACATTTTCTGGGGGTATATTTCTTGGGAAATAAAATTAGTACATTTGGTTGTTGCTCATACCGATTTATTTAGAGCTATAAATAAGATAAAAATGCTTCCTGTCATTTGTACTAGAGAATATAAGGATCAGAGGAATGTCTTTGGAGGACAGGGCAAGGATTAATAGCACTCTTCGGAGGATGCTGAGGCTGGCTAATGCTCTAAGTTGCTTTATCTGATCCTCAGGTGAATTACTCTTCAGCATGTCAGGAGAGAGCCAATGGCCAAAGCGCAGGCCAGAAACACAGTGCCCCAGGCCACACACTTCATTAGGGACCACTGAGTGACAGAATCAGATTTTCTAGTTTTCCAGTCTATACATGTCGCACAGCCTCCCCAACTGTTCACATAGATTATCTGGCAGCCAGATCTCTCTGAGTGCTTCCCTGAGGCTGAGAATGACCCTTAAGAGGTAAGAAACCCAATCATTCTAATGGGAACCCGTGATATGCGTGTAACCATAGCGGAAGCAATAGCAGAGAGACCGACTTGCTGCAGTCTCTCAGCAAGGAATTTGTTCATGCAATGAACCTACTAAATGCTATAGTGCTGCTGTGGGAGACATGATGGACATGCTTCTCTCCGGGAGTGGCCAGGGACTGGTGGAACAGGGCAAAGGATGGGACTTTCGGGCAAGTAAAGGCAGACATGGGAACCTGGACGTTCAGAGAAGATGTTGGGCAGGGAAGGCTGCTGGGAGGCAAAGGGGCCACATCAGGGCCCAGAGGAAGGGAGGATGTTACCATGGAGTGGGGGAAGGCAAGGAATCCATGGCACCAGGAGATGGCAAATTAGGACTAAGGGTGAGAGCCTCTGTGGGACCCTGGGGTGGAGCCGGCGTGGGTAGGGAGGGAAGCGGGGTGACAGCAGGCTGTACTCAGGCTGCAGCCCTGATCCCCAGAAGTTCAGGCAGGAAGGCAACAGGAAGCAGTCGGTGATTTTTGAAATAAATCAAGTCAGATATGAAATTGCTCAGAGGAACACAATCTTCTGAAGAACTCTTTCGTAAATCCTTTTAAAAATGAAGAGAATCCGTTATCCTGTAAATGCAGCACAGACAATAACTTTCCCAATTTAATTACCTTATAAGTTTAGATTTTGTATATCACTTGCTTCCCTGAATTAGGGGACGCACACTCCATTTCTTTTATTCCATCGCCCAAACAATGCCATCCTGAAAGAGAAGCAAAGCATGAAGAGAAAAGGGGAAATAAATATTCAGGAGAAGAAAGAACCTTGCTGCCAAGTACTTAAAATTTGGATTTTGTCTCAGAACTGAAAACCAGCTTTTTATTTCTTCTTTTCATTTTTATATCAGTCTATGTAGGGTCCAAGTCACCTGGGAAATTTGAGACATTTTCTATTTTGAATCATAGATGTGAAGAAAGACATAGTGGTGATGGCTTATGAGCCTGAGACTCATGGGGTGGCTGTTAGGTGCCTTGCCAGCTGCCATCCCCTTCTCTTTTCTGTCCAAGAGATTTTCCTTATTATTTTCAAATCAGAGCTTAGTCTGCTTCAGCACCCTTCTTAACACAGTACTCCTGGACAGTCACTCCTAACTGAATTTGGCTTTGAGTGTAAGAGTGGTTCTCACATTTCAGTGGGCATCAGAAGCACCTGGGAGTCTTATTCCAACACAGGAACTAGCCCCCACTCCCTTGGATTTAATAGGTCTGGGGGAAGCCTGAGAATTTGCTGGTGATGCCACCGGGGGTGGGGTGGAGTGGGGTGGACGACACTTTGAGAACCACCATCTTGGATTTTAGAACAACCATCAACGGATGGCAGCTCAATTTCACCTCCTTGTTCTCTTCCACTCTTCCTTTTGATTTCTTATTTGGAATGCTTTCCAACCTGGCAGTTAAGTCAAGAAACTATCATAGTCCAGGATCACTTGTGTTTGTTTTTTTGACATTCCAATAACTAGATAGTGCCTTCACTGAAATATATAAGTTAATGCTTTAGAATATGAAATAAGGGATTTCAGAATATACGAAGAGCTGGTGGGCTGACAGAGTAGACCAAAGAAGAATGTGCTGGAAATTTAAGAAAAGTCCCAGTGTTCACACCAGGTCAAGGGTCTGTACTGAAGGTGATGTGGCTGGTTATTGGGAGTTGAAATGGTGCTTACAAGAATGACAGAAGGTGACTGTGTCTGTTCCTGGAGCTGACGTAAAAAAGTACCACAAACTGGGTGGTGTAAACAATAGAAATGTGTCATCTTCGAGTTTTGGAGGCTTGAAGTCTGAGGTCAGAGTGTCAGCAGCGCTGGCTCCTCCCAACAAGATGAAGGAGAGTGTGTTCCATGCCCTTCCCTGGCTTCTGGGGTTGGCTTGAAATCTTCATTGTTTCTCAGCTAGTAGCTGCATCCTCTGCTTTAATTTAAAAATATATATTTCTTTATTGATTTCAGAGAGGATGGGAGAGATAGAAACATCAAGGATGCGAGAGAATCATTGATTCGCTGCCTTCTGTACACCCCCTACTGGGGATTGAGCCTGCAACCGGGCCTGTGCCCTTGGCCGTAATTGAATCTGGGACCCTTTAGTCGGCAGGCTGATGCTCTATCCACTGACCCAAACCGGCTAGGCCCTGTGCTTTAATTTTTAATTTTTGAATTTTTAACTATGTCTGTTTTGCAGCTTTACTTAGGTATAATTGGCAAGTAAAATAGTAAGATATTTAAAGGTTTTCAATGTGGTCATTTGATATACATTGTGGAAAAATTCCCCCTTTGAGATAATTAATACACCTGTCACTTTTTTTTTTTTTGGTGAAAACATTTAAGTTCTTAGCAAATTCAATTATACAATACAGTATTACCACCTATAGTCACCATGTTATACATTAGATCCTCAGACCTTATTTATCTTATAGAGAAGGTTTGTATCTTTTAACCAGCCTTTCCCTGTTTCCTCCACCCTTCAGCCCTGGCAACCACTTTTCTACTGTTTCTGTGTTTGACCTAGAAAGAAATTGACAAGTGATTTCATGCAGCAGCTGTCTTTCTCTGCCTCCCTCATCTTCAAACGTGTTCTCCCTGTGCGCATGCCTCTGTGTCTACTTCCCCATTTTATAAGAACACCAGTCATGTTGAGTTAGGGCCCACCCTAATGACATCATCTTGACTATTTATAATGATCCAAGTAAGATCACAGTTTGAGGCACTGGGGCCTCATCATATGATTTTTTGAGGAACAATTTAACCCCTAATGGAGACCCTGAGCTTAGTTACTGCTCAAGCCTTCTGGTCTGTAGGAGACCCGTCCACCATGAGGAGCTGGCAGGGTCCTGGGAGAGGCAGCCTGGAGCCCAGCGCCTACCTCTCCTCTCACTCTGGGGATCAGCCAAGGTGCCATAGAATGCATCTGGGGACATGTTCACCACCATAAATATCCTACTCCATGGGGAAACTAGTTCCCTTCATGTTCTAGCTTTGTACTTTGAATTTTTGCACTTTGACATTATTCCATCTCAAACTGGGAGATGAGTTACTAAGCTGAAAGAAGGCATTGCTTGAAAAAGGTGGACCTTGTTATAACGGGGACTGCAATAAGGGAGCCTATTAACTCTGGACTTCAAGACAAAGGCTTGAATCTTCTGAGATGACATGTGTGCCAAGAGCCTGCCAGGGACAATCAAAGTAATGACCTTAGGTGTCTGTGAGGGGCCTGCGGGGGATGTGCCTCTCTGAAGAGCAGCCCTTAGGCGGCTGGCGTTCTGATCGGAGTTCTGTCTTGGCTTCACGTGGTGGATCTTTCTCTGAATCTGCCCAGAGTATTGCCTTGTTCATTAATGTGCCACTGAAACTTAAATGCCACCTTTCTGCTTCTCAGGTAATCGTTGCAGACAGGTTTGAGGTGCACAGTGAAAAGCACGCTTCTTAGCAGAATTGGATCCCACGGAATGTTGGCGGGAACTGTGCTTGACTTTTAGCTACTTGTGTTCCTGGGATAACTGATTTATGGGGCACAAAGGTCTACAGTGCGCGAGCTTCTTTGTAATTTCCTTTTTGAGGGGCTTTTTTTTTTTTTAAAATCCTCACCTGGAGATATTTTCCCATTGATTTTAGAGAGAGTGGAAGAGAGAGGGAAAGAAGAGAGAAATACTGATGTGAGAGAAACACATCGATTGGTTGCCTCCTGCATGAGTCCTCACTAGGGCCCTGCGAGGGAGGAGCCTGCAACTGAGGTACATGCCCTTGACCATAATTGAACCTGGGACCCTTCGGTCCACTGAGCCAAACTGGCTAAGATTTTGAGGGACTTTTCGTTTATTTCACTAATTTCTGAGCCTGAGTTTCCCTGTACTCATATACATATTTCTTCCACGAGGAGGAAACTGGTGTGGAGAAAAATCAGTTTGATTTTGTTTCTTTAGCATTCCCCCCCCCCCCCCCCCCATTGTCTCATGATTCTGCCATTCCTGAGGGTGCTGTCACCTCAG
>PVJC01044669.1:0-14020 GCA_004026665.1 Murina feae
TTTTTCTCATTTGCCCCTCAGACTAATCACTTTAAAATTTATATTATTTATATTATTATGTAGTATAAGTATTTTATTTTTTTATTTTATAATTAAATCTTTATTGTTCAGATTATTACAGATGTTCCTTTTTTAACCCCCATAGCTCCCCTCTACCTGGTCCCCCCCACCCCGTGCCCTTACGCCAACCACTGACTTCATCCATAGACGTAAGATTATTGTCCAGTCTCTTCCCATAGCCCTCATGCCCCCTTCCCCCTGAGAATTGTCAGTCCATTCCCTTTCTATGCTCTTACTTATATTCTATTCACCAGTTTATTCTGTTCATCAGATGTTTTTATTGACTTGTTATATTCACTTGTTGATAGATAAGTATTTGTTGTCACTTTGTTGTTCATACTTTTTATTTTTAGCTTTTTCTTCCTCCTCCTCTCCTTCTTCCTCTTCTTCCTCCTCCTCCTCTTCCTCCTCCTCCTCCTCCTCCTCCTCCCCCACCTTCTTCTCCTTCTCCTTCTTCTTCTTCTTCTTCTTCTTCTTCTTCTTCTTCTTCTTCTTCTTCTTCTTCTTCTTCAAGAATGCCCTTCACCATTTCAAGTAATCCTGGTTTGGTAGTGATGTACTCCTTTAGCTTTTTCTTGTCTGTGAAGCTCTTTATCTGACCATCAATTTTACGTGATAGCCTTGCTGGGTGGAGTAATCTTGGTTGTAGGTTCTTGCTATTCATCACTTTGATTATTTATTGCCACTCCTTTCTGGCCTGCATGGTTTCTGTTGAGAAATCAGCTGACAGTTGTATGGGTTCCCCCTTGTAGGTAATTAACTGTTTTTCTCCTGCTGCTTTTAATATTCTCTCTTTGTCTTTTGCCCTTGGCATTTTAATTATGATGTGTCTTACTGTGGTCCTCCTTTGATTCCTTTTGTTTGGGGTCTCTGTGCTTCCTGTACTTGTAAGTCTATTTCTTTCACCAGGTAGGGCAAGTTTTCTGTCATTATTTCTTCAAATAGGTTTTCAATCTCTTGCTCTCTCTCTTATTCTGGTACCCCTATAATTCTGATGTTGGTATGCTTAAAATTGTCCCAGATGCTCCTTACACTATCTTCACACTTCTGGATTCTTTTTTCTTTTTTCCATTCCAATTGGGCACTTTTTGCTTTTTCATGTTTCAAATCTTTGACTTGATTATTGCAAACCTCTAGTCTGCTGTTGGATCTCTGTATATTACTAAGTTTATTGGTGGATTCTAGAAAATTCTTGAAAAACCTTAAAACCGTAGTTCTGAACTCTATATCCAGTAGTTTGCTTTCCTCCATTTCTGTCATTTGTGATCTGTTTCTTTGTCTCTGCATTTTGGCTGCTTCCCTGCATTGATAGAGTGGCTTTCTGTGCTAGGTGTCCTATAGGGCCCAGTGATTCAGCCTCCCCAATCACCTGGGGTGGACACTCTTGTTGTATACCTTTGAAGGCTGGGTGCACAGTGTTGTTGTAGTTATCACCAGGAGGTATCACTGGGAGGAAATTATCTCCAGGCCTTTCTCCTCATTGTTTGGGGTTTGGAATTTTTGGAGTTCTGTTCCAGCTGCAGTGCCTTAGGTTATGCTGGAGGCAGGCAGGCGCACAGCTTGGGTGGGGTTGTAAGTTGAATGGGGCGGAGTCTCAGAATCACCAGGGTAGAGCAACCCACAATGGCTGCCCATCTGCAGACTCCGCGGCTTCTCCTGGTTCCACGTCCTGGCGTCTTTGCACCCCTGAGTCCCTGAGCCTCTGCATCAGTGATCGCTGCGAACAGCTCTGCTAGAACACCACTCATCTTCTGCCCCATTGCCTGACCACCAACATTGAATTCAGTGTGACCCCGGAGTTTATAATCTCCTTCCAAGCCATGGACCCAGGAGCTGCCACTGCTCCCTTTCGCTCATGCTGCCTCCATTTTATGCACATACTTCTCAGCTTTGGCATTGGGAACTTCTACTCAGTCTTAATGCATTGCTTCTCTTGCCTTCTAGTTGTAAAACTTCCCCTCCCTTGGTTCTGGGGGATGGCAATTTATCTTTATAGTTGTATTTTTATAATGTAGATGTGGGAGGCTGCACATTTAGGTATATACCTCATGCCGCCATCTTGGTTCTCTCATAGTATCAGTATTTTAAATCTATTTTCATCATGTGTCTGGAAATTAAATCATGTGTCTGCAAATTAAAATGAAAAGTTGATGTAGTTGTTTTTTAAAATATATTTCTTTATTGATTTCAAAGAGGAAGGGAGAAGGAGAGAGATAGAAACATCAATGATGAGAGAGAATTATTGATCAGCTGCCTCCTGAGCACTCCCTACTGGGGATCGAGCCTGCAACCCAAACATGTGACCTTGGCTGGAATCAAACCTGAGACCCTTTAGTCTACAGGCTGACACTCTATCCACTGAGCCAAGTTGGCTAGGGCTGATGTAGTTTTTTATACAATCCAAGTTGAGAAATTTCCCTTTAAGTTAGATTTACTTTTTTATGATAAGAGATTAATTCAGAATTCTCCACATAAGTACATCAACATTTCACTTGGGTGTGTATGTGAAAGCATTCATAAACATCATTATATATAGACTAGAGACCCAGTGCATGAAATTTTTGTATGGGAGAATAGGGGTGTCCCTCAGCCTGGCCTGTGCCCTCTCACAATCTGGGACCCCTCCGATAGGACTCCTAGGCCTGGGCAGCAATCAGGGCCTATTGGGGATTTCTTTCCCCCAGTTGCTGGCAGCTGTCCTCACCTCTCTGCTGCCATTACTAGCCCCTTGTGGGCTGTTTCCCCTCCTCTCCCCACCACCAGTTGCCTCCCTCTGTGGGCGACAGGCATGTGGTGCAATTGCTTGGCTTGCCTGAGCCTCTGTATGCGGGCAATCTATCACAGTGCACCCAGATCTATTGCCCGGCAGAAGGAGGCCCTGACCACCCACTGCAGAACCACTAGTCAGGTAGCCTGGGCTTCCCTCTTTGAGGCTATTGATTGTGGGGCTCCACAATTGATCACCATGCACAGGGAGGCCCTGCCAACCCAGCGGAGGCTCAATAGTCTATCACAATCATGATGCAGAGGGAGGCCCTGCCCACCAGACCAGGGCTCCATGATTTATTACAGCCCAGAGGGAGGCCCTGCCCACCTGGCAGGGGCTCTGTGATCCATTTCCGGGAAAGGGTGGCCTGGGCCTCCCTCTGTGGGGTTAATACAGGAGATGGCAGGACCCCTCAATCCCCAACCAATCGCATCACACCAGTTTTGGCTTGCCTGGCACCAGTGCGTGTCATAGCATAGTCATCCAAAAGGTGGTCTGGACGATCGTTCTGCTCTTTGGTCATTCAGTTGATTTGCATATCATGCTTTTATAATTATAGATGCCTGAGACTAGAGAAGTTAAATAGTTAAGCAGCTTGCTCTTAATCACGTGACTAGGAAGAGGCAGAATGGAACCTGGTTTAACAATCTGTTAGGAGAAATATCTAGAGAAAGCATGGATAGCAATACTATTTCCTATGTATTTTGGCATCAAGCTGGACCTTGATTCTATGTTTTCTGCCAGTGTAGGTGTGAGAATTCTGGAGATTGAATTTAAAGAATGGGGAGAGACAAAGTTAATTTATGTTTTTGATGCTGTGCAAAGCACCTTGAAGTGGTCTAAAATTTTCCTTTACTGTACTCAAATTGATACCATTTTTTCATTTCTGCTTAAAATTAGTATAAGCAGAGAATAAACTCAATATATTTGAACCAAAATAATCTTTATTTTTCATGAGCTAAACACCTTCTTCCTTTAACCCACAGTCTCAGAACAAACTCATTTTGTAGATTAGTGAAATAAAAGACTGCAAAATTAATGCAAAAGTATATTAGTGCTCAGGGAAATGGAAATAAATATGAAGTTAAAGATCTACTAGGAAAAGATTAAACTTTAATCAACAATGATGTAAATGCATAGATTACCAATATTATGATATTTGGAGATTTTTGTTCTCTGGTGATAGTTACTAATCAGCTGCAATCTTGTTTAAAGAGATCTTCCATAATTTATGGCAATATAAAGTTTATTTAATATTCAAGACTATTTAAGAATTCTCAGAAACGTAAAGTTTTAATTATATTTAAATATGACATAGATCAGTCCCTACACCATCATATTTGTAAAAAAAAAAAAGTTCAGTATTGAGTTAAAATTTTTGAAGGAACCATACAATTTTATTACACTGAGTCTGTGTACTAAAATGCCCATTAAAAGCATTTTAAATTCAGAAAGATTTATATTATATGCAGTTAATCATTTAATGACAAGTCAAAGACCTTATCATTTCTTTGAATTTATCAAATTCTAGTTCTATTTTTTATAAGTATAATGTTTTAGCCTAATACCTTTAACATTATTGAGATAATCTTATTCAAATACTTCAATTTCATCAAACATGAAATAATTATTTCAAATTGTTCAGTATTTGAGATTTGCAATTCACATACCATTTATTACGTTTTCAGACTTATATAAGAAATATATAACTATTGTAAAAATGTTGAAAGTATAAAATTTGTTAGGAAGAAAACAATAAAGCATTACCCTACTACTAAAAGATAATCCATTGTTACCTTTAATATATATATATATATATATATATATATATATATATATATATATATATATGTATTTCAGTTTTTCTATCCTTTTTATATTCTACTAGAGGCCTGGTACATGGATTCATGTACTGGTGGGGTCTCTCAGCCTGGCCTGTGGGGACTGGACTAAAACTGGCCTGGTACACAGATTCGTCCAGGGTGTCTTGCCTGTCTCACCCAGTCCAGATCGCCCAAACCCCAGCAGCAAGCTAACTTACAAGTTGGAGCATCTTCCCCCTGGTGGTCAGTGTATGTCATAGCAACTGGTCGAATGGTCCAACGAATGGTCAGAGACAGCATATTAGGCTTTTATTATATAGGATTATAAAATAGAGATCTTTTTCCACACCTAAGTTTGCATCTTCGTTTATTTCTTAACATGGAATAGTTGACTTTCCTTCTCCCTCAAATTCACCTCTCAGCCTATTCAGATCCAGCTTTCTACATTCCAGTGAATGTGATGTACAAAATAGGCAATTTGTGCCTTCATCTTTCTCAAAGAATCAAGTTTATGGTCTAATATGGCAGCTACTGGCCCCATTTGGCTAATAGAATTAAATTAAAAAGAAATTCAGTTCCTCTTTCATGGTAGACACCTTCCAAGTTTTCAAAAGTCACTGGTGGTGACTATGTGAAACAGCATAGATCTAGAACATTTTCATCACTGCAGAAACTTCATTTAGACAGTGCTGTCTCGGCAGCTTTTGTCAAAGGTATCTACTCCTTCCTTCTCAAGAAAGTTTCCCCTCCTGGCTTCTATGAAAACACGCTCTCTTGGTTTTCCTCTTTAGTGCTGCCTTTTCCTTTGCTGGATCCTCTTATTTACATAATGAAAATATTAGTATCCTAGAGCTTAATCTATAGACCTTTATTCCTTTTATTCTGTCCCCTTACCTTAGGTGACCATACTAAATTCCATGGATTTAAGTGCCATCTCTAAGCTAGCTACTCCCGAAATTAAATCTCCAGCTCTAACCTTGAATTCCAGACTTGTATATACAATTGTTTACTCCCAAATCTTTTGTCTCCATCTTAATATATCCAACACTGTCTCATTTCCAATACTCCAAATTGTTCTTTTCCTAAATGTCCCCTACCTCAGGAAATGGTGTTACAATCCACCCAGTTACTCAGTCTAAAAATAAAAAGTTATTTCTATTAATATCTTTTTTTTCTACTGACAGAGAAAATCCATCTCTCTTATTTCACAAAGCAGAAATATTTAAAGCATGATAAAAAGTTTAAAAATAATCAAGGGATAATACCAAGAAAACAGGTGTTGTAGTCCTATATAATAAAATAGTAATATGCAAATTAGGTATCACTCTATGACAAAGATGGCTTCCCCCATGGCCACAAGATGGCAGTGCCCATAGCCACAAGATGGCCACCCTCATTGCCACAAGATGTTGGCACCCATAGCCACATCCTATCTAATAAAAGAGTAATATTCAAATTAGGGGTCACTCCATGACAAAAATGACCACCCCCATGGCCACAAGTTGGCAGCACCCATAGTCACAAGATGGCCACCCCATGGACACAAGATGGTGGCACCCATAACCACAAGATGGTGGCACCCAGTCCGGCTCAGCCCCACCACTGAAGTGGTCAGGCCTGATAGCCAGGCAGGTGGCTGGGGAAGGTGGGGGCCTGAAGGGCAGAACAGGCAATCAGAGGGGGCTGGGAGTCCCCTGACCAGGCCAGAGGCTTTTGCCAGAGGCATGGGAAAGGGCAGAACCAGTGATCGGAGGGGACAGGGGCAGAGCCAGTGATTGGAGGGGTATGAGGGTGCCCTACCCAGGCATAAGGCCTGTAACAGAGGCCTCAGGCCTGGGTAGGGGCAAGGCCGGAGATCGCAGGGGCCTGGGTTCCGCAGAGCCAGCAATCAGAGGGGCAGGAGCGGAGCCTGTGATCACAGGGGTCTGAACATCAGTGGAGCTGGCAAAGCAGGGGCCTGAGGGCCCCCTGCCCAGATCTGCAGCCTTTTCCAGAGGCTGCCAGTTGGGCAAAGGCAGAGCCGGCAATGGCAGGGGGCAGGATTAGAGCCGGTGATCGTAGAGGCCTGGGCTCTGTGAAGCTGGCGATCAGAGGAGTTTGGCGGGGGGGAGTGTCCCCTGCCCAGGCCTGCAGCTTCAGGCAGAGACTACAGGTCTGGGAAGGGTCAGAGCTAGGATTGGAGGGGCAGGGGTGGAGCCAGTGATTGGAGTGAACTACAGAGGAAATACCTTTTCTTACCGCTCATTGGCTAAGCTCCCTGTATGCCACTGGTAATATTCTTAGTAATTTGGGTAATAAGAATCCCTAAAGGCGATCTAGGGTTTTTCTACCATCTCCTGGAGAAAAAAAAAAAAATGAAGGTCCACCGCTGGAGGGCTAAGAAATGTCATATCCTGCCCTAGCCGGTTTGGCTCAGTGCATAATGCCTCAGCCTGCCAACTGCAGGGTCTGCATTCAATTCTGATCAAGGGCATGTACCTACATTGCAGGGTACTCCCTGGCCAGGGCCCAGGTCAGGGAATATGCAGGAGACAACCAATCAAAGTGTTCCTCTCACTTTGATGTTTCTCTCTGTTTTTCCCTTCTCTTCCACATTCTCTAAAAATTAATGGAAACATATCATCAGGTGACGATAAAATAAAGAAAGAAATGTCATATCCTTTCAAGATGAAAGACATCTGCAAAATGCCTAAAGAGAGTTGTCATTTTTTCATGCTGAAGGGACGGGAGTCCGTGTTGATGAAAACACCTTGGTGGCTGCGGTGACTGGCAGTGGCTGCAGCAGAGGGGTGATGGGGCTGGTGGCTTCTTCTGATTAGCCTGGTTGCCTCCCACAAAAGGAGGCCAGACTGAGGCTTAGGCTCGCCCCCAAGGGGATCAGGGAGCAGGTCTAAGCCATCAGTAAGACATCCCCTGAGGGATCCCAGTATTTGAGAGGGGGCATGCTGGGCTGAGGAACCCCTCCCCCCAGTGCATAAATTTCATGCACTGGGCTGGCCCCTAGTGTTAATAATAAAGAAAGGTAAAATAATAAACTTGTCCAAAACCAATATTTTATGTTCATAAAAGAACATATTCTATGTTCATAGAAAATATACTTCAGATTACATAAAGGAAGCACAGGTGAATGTGCAAAAAGAAAGTGTAAACAAATCCACATGAGAGCATGGATTTTTTTCTTAAATGTATAATAATTTTTTTGAATTTAATTAATTCATTTAACCATAATATTCTAAAATGTATAATATTGTACCAGAAAATACATATTGTGTTCAAACATTAAATATCAACCAAAAAGGATATACTATCTTTAAAAACATTCTATGCTGTTAAAAAAATTATAAAAATCCCTTAGAATAACTTTGGAAAATGTGTTGGACCTCTGTAAACTATAAACTTTATTTTTGTAAATAAAAGTCAAAATTCTTAATAAATAAAATGATGAGCCATTATTTGATGGGAAGAGAATTTGAGAAATAGGTTATAAAGTAATCTCTAAGTGCTAATTTAGTGGTGTAGCTAAAATAATTTTGAAAGTAATAATGAAGACACCTTGCACTGCAAGATTGAAAATATTTTTGTGAAATAAATAAATATGCAACTGATAAAAAAATAAATACATGCTGTTTATCTATATAATCTTTGTCTATGAACTTTATATGCTGTAAAGGTGGCATTTCAAACTAGAAAATAGTGATGGAGCAATGGTTGACATCTCATTCCAAATTGTAATAGCAAAGGTTGCAAAAACCTTATAGGATAAGACAAAGAGAACTCACTTCAATTTTTTAAACAATTCTGCATCGAAAATAATTATAAGCAAAACTCAAAGGCTAGTGAAACCTGGATAACATTGCAACATATGATAGAGTAAGGGTAAATAATCTTACTATGTCGAGTTCTAAGAAATAAATGAGACAGCTGCCTGTACTCTATTAGAAACAATGTTTGAAATACAAGAACATGGAATTTACAAAAGAAATACAAAAGGCAAACCTGTTATAGGTAGTGGGAAGAGCACCAGGTGTCAGACCCATGGGATTGGACCACACTTGAGTTCAGCAACCTCCATACCTGCATTCTGACTAGAAGAGAATTCAAAGCCAATACTCAAACTATATGAGAATGTTTATTTGGAAAATCACAGAGGTAGAATTCCTAGAAGAGATGGGCTTAGGAAACAATTCATAGAGGTAAAGAAAGGGCCCTCAAAGCTTGGGAGTGAGGAAGGTAATGGTGGGTGATGGCGAGGAGGAAGGGAAAGGCCCGGACATGATCCCCGGAGGGAGAACATGCCGGGTCCTCCATCCTAAGGGTTTTGAGGGTGGAGAGTTTAGGGGAGGTCCCAGGGGAAGATCTCAATAGAATATTCAGGAGTTTTCCAGGCGTGTCCTTTCAGGGTCTAGGTCCCCACTGATTGATTGACCGGTGCCAGGACAGGGGTTGTTATCCAATGCAGCTGGTCCTGAGGTCAGCCTTGGGGTCACTGGTCTGGTTTTGCTGCTTTTCTAGGCCTGGAGTTGAGGCCTAAATGTTATCTCTAGGAAGGAAAGGTCAGGGGTGTCCAAACTGCATGACCATCAATATGCTGGAGGAGGAAAGGTCACCCTGGGAAAGAAGTCTCACCATATAATTATCCTTTGCTAGGCACTCAGGGCTTTCTGCCCTGGTGACCTGTATCAGGATAGGGGATCCTGCCACTCTTCCTCCCTGGAGTATGCCTGGGCCTTTCCCTTTCCCACCCTTATCCCCCCAGGTACATTACCATTACCTTCCTCACTCCCAAGCTTCAAGGGCCCTTCCTTTATTTCTATAACTTGTTTCCTAAGCCCATTTCTTCTAGGAATTACTTCTTCTACCTCTGTGATATTTTAAATAAATGTTCTCTTCATATATATGTGTGTGTGTGTGTGTGTGTGTGTGTGTGTGTGTGTTATTGATTTCAGAGAGGAAGGGAGAGAGAGAGAGGTAGAAATATGATGATGAGAAAATCATTGATTTGCTGTATGCTGCATGCCCCCTACTGGGGATCGAGCCCCCAATCCCAGCATGTGCCCTAACTGGGAATCAAAGCGTGATCTCCTGGTTCATGGGTTGGCACTTAACCACTGAGCAACACCAGCAGGGCAACTAAATATTCTCTTATGGTTTGAGTCTTGGCTCTGAATTCTTTCCTAGCCAGAACTCAAGTACCAAGGTTGCTGAAGCCAAGTCCAGTCAGACGCCTACTGGTCTAATACCTGGTGCTCCTGCCACCTACAACAAACCTGTGAAAATAAGTTCCATATATTAGCAATCAAATAAAATTTTAAAACCCTGTGATAATATTGTTTCTTTATTGTATTTATTCAAATTTCCTTATGATTCACTATTCAGTATTGGCAAGGAATTGAAATTTTTACACTTTGCTGGTGAAATTATAACTTACCAGAAACTTTAGCTAAAGCAATTATATAATATGTATGAAAAACCTTTAAAATATTTGTCAAATATGAAAACTTTAATTCAGACAGTCGCTTCTATGAAATTAAAGAAATTAGAAATAAGCATACACTTAAGGGGAAACAGATTTGCCACTCCAAAATATGCCTTTTGGAGATATTGATTGGAACTCGATAACATTCCTCAAAATATCTAGCTAGAATTTTATTGGGTTGTATTGATATTATAGATTAATTTAGGAAAACTTTTCACCTTTGTAATAACATACCATCCTCTTCTATCTAAGTGTATGGAAAGTCCATTAATTTTTACTTTTTTAAATATTCTTTATTGTTCAGATTTACTTTTTAAATTCAAAGTTTAAAATTTTTCTCAATAGAAAGCTTGTGGATTCTTTGTTAATTTCTAGAAACTTTATACTACACAGTTTTTGTTCCTACAGAGAATGTATCTTATTTTTCATTTTATTTTCTAGTAGGTTACTGTTATTACAGCAAAATGCTTTTTGTTTATTTGTTTGCTTTTTGTTTGTTAATCCTCACCTGAAGATATTATTCCATTGATTTGTAGGGAGGCCTATAGTGGAAGTGAATCATTTCTGCTTTTCCTTTCATACACTAGGCATTTTTGAGGGCTGTCTAGTTGGCTCCATGGCCCACACTCTTAACATCTTAAATTTCTGGTGCCTCCCAGACCCATTCATTCATTTGCTGCCTCAGTCTAGTCACTCTCTAGTAATAAAAAATCAGCCAGTACTGTATTATAAATACTTGCTTAGAAAGGAGAGTCAGTGTCCCCACCATTATTTTTCCAAGCACTTCTCTAATATTTTCTTTGTCATTTGTTTTAAGCAATATGACATTTTTCTCATTAATCAAACTAATGATATATATATATATATATATATATATATATATATATATATATATATATCCCTAGAAATATTTCTGCTTATTATTGGTCTCAAATAAGAAACTTTAAGTAGGATTCTTCTGAGAGTAAATATTAAAGGAGGTGGAAGGAAGTATTTGAAATCATTTTCTGAATTCTTCCTCTCTTAACACGTGGTTAGTGAACAGATAGTAGAAAATTCAGTGGTTCATTATTCATACTTATGTGGGTGTGAGTATAGGTGTCACTGTCCATGCTCTCCTGATTTTGCATTAAGTGTAAAGCACATGAACAGATATTTATTAACGGGAAGATTAATCTTTCCTTATAATGTTTTAATATATAAATATTTTAATCTAAGCCTAGATGATGGAGAAATCTAGGGTCTCAAATTTTATTTAAAGTAAGAACAATGCATATACTAGTAGAAGTTTGCTCCAGATATTCTAAATCTACCCTAGTATGCTGTTAGTATGCGAAGGTTTTTTGGGGTTGTTTTTTTATTCCTGTTCCCTACTGTTACCTGAAGGTGGCACCCTTTCCACAAACTAATTTCTCAGGCCCCTGTAAGGTAGGCACTCCCATCTTACTAACAAGCTTAACACTGAAAAGGTCAAACCACTACAGAAAACCACCCTATATCACAGTATATACTGTGCAAGAAAATTCAGACTTCCTGCTTATCTTAAAGATGACAACAAAAAAGGAAATGATAGAAAAATATCTCATTATATAACTGTATAACCAAATCTTTTAACAAAAGTTGGAGCAACAGATAAACAAAAATGACTGTGTCTTAAAAACTAACTTCCAGGCTTTATTAAAAAAATGAACTAAAATGCTTCAAAACTTCAGCATGCTAATAGGACCTGTGTATCAAAAAGAGCTGCCAGTGTACAAAGCATGTTGCTTTAAAAGAAGAACATCTAAAAGGGATTTCTTAAAGAAGAAATGATCCAATACAGTCACTATTTTAGTCCCCTGCTGAAAATGACCTTTTTCAGAGGTTCCATATCTTGCTCAACGGTTCTGGGCAAAGAGTAACTTTATCATTTCAGAAATGTCTCAGAAATGCCAAGTAGTTCATTTGTTACTGGCTTTGCTCAAATTATGTTTTTTAAAAACATATACTTGTATTGATTTTAGAAAGGAAGAAAGAAATAGAAACATCCATGATAATAGTCACAGCTGTCAGAATGACTATCATCAATAAATCAACAAACAACAAGTACTGGCAAAAATGTGGAGAAAAGAGAACACTAGTTCACTGCTGGTGGGAATGCAGATTGGTGCAGCCACTATGGAAAACAGTATGGAGTTTCCTAAAAAAAACTAACAATTGAACTGCCTTTGACCCAGCAATCCCACTTCTGGGAGTATATCCTAAAAAACCTGAAACACCAATCAGAAAGAACGTATGCACGCCCGTGTTCATAGCAGCACAATTTACCATAGCTAAGATCTAGAAACAGCCCAAATGCCCACCAGTAAATGAGTGGATAAAAAAAGCTGTGGGATATTTGCACAATGGAATACTAGGCAGCTGTAAAAAGGAAGGATCTCTTATCCTTTAAGATGTGAAGGGACCTGGAGAGTATTATGCTCAATGAAATAAGCCAATCTGAAAATGACAAATATCACATAATCTTCCTTATTTGTGGAATCTAATGAACAAAATGAATTGACCAACAAAATAAGACCTGAAGCATGGAGGCATGGAACAGACTGATGTACATCAATGTGGGGGGTGAAAGGGACAAAAAGAGATAAACCAAAGAACTTACATATTTGTATGCATAACCCATTGGCACAGGCAATAGGGTGGCAAAGACCTGGGTGTGTGTGTGTGTATGGGCTGGGTGGGAGATGTTGTGCATAAATATTCAATGCAATGCCCAGGTGTTGCAATCCCCAAGAACCACGAGGGAGTCTGTTCCGATGTAAAAACAAAAGAACCTTTACTTTACTCGAGTCGACTCGGGGCTCCGTCACAAGCCCGCCATCGCAGTGGCGGGACAGAGAGGAAGACCCCGGGTTACAGGAGGACGGGGGCTTTTATTGGGCTGGGAGTTGGTGAGTGGGGTAGTGTGTGATTGGTCGAGGGAAGGGTCAGGGTTGGTTGTGCAAAGGGGCGGGATGCAGTCAGACTTGGGTCATTTCCTCTGCATCCCTATTGGTCAGTTGGGAAAAGGGTGGTTGAGCAACGGGGAACTTTGGGAGGTCTGTTGACTCCATCATTCCCCCCTTGTCATGAGACTCACAGGCCCAATCATGGGCTGGTTTTGTATCTTACTATCAACTGCTGCTGGAGGTATGGGGGCTTTCAGCAGCATGAGTGTCCAAGTCCGACATCAGGCAGGTCGTGTACGTCGCAACTTGAGCTTGAGCGGGTTGTGGTGTCCTTGGTCGATGCTCCATCTAGTGACAAAGTCCTCACGGATTGCGGGTGGGTCCGCTGGTCGAACGTGAGTGTGATGGACCCAGGTTGCAACGCCGTCTACCTTGAGAGCGGTGGGGGTCGTCAGCACCACAGTGCAGGGACCCTTCCAGCGCGGCTCGAGAGTCTCCCATCGGTGTCTCTTGACGTAAACCCAGTCTCCTGGCCTGTACTGGTGAGGTGTCGGAGTTGGGCCAGTCTCGTAGATGGCATGGAGGCGAGGCCAAATATCCTTGTGCGCCCTCTGGAGCCCTCTCAAGGAAAGAAACAGTTCTTGATTTTCAAATTCAGCAAGGAATTCAGCTTTAAGGTTAGGAATAATAGGGGGTGGCCTGCCAAACATGATTTCATAAGGAGTAAAACCCAGGGTGTAAGGAGAGTTCCTCACTCTGTAAAGGGCGTATGGAAGGAGAGCCACCCAGTCCCCGCCAGTCTCCATGGTTAATTTGGTTAGGGTCTCTTTTAGAGTTCTATTCATCCTTTCTACCTGCCCTGAGCTCTGGGGTCTATAAGCACAATGCAATTTCCAATTTGCCCCAATAGCTTTGGCTACTGCCTGTATTACCTGTGAGACAAATGCTGGCCCGTTGTCAGACCCTA
>PVJC01044670.1:0-12258 GCA_004026665.1 Murina feae
CACCGTCTCCACTGCCTTGGTTCTGTTCCCTTCTCCGCTGCTTCGCTCCCTTCTGCAGCACTTGGCTTCCTTCTACGCTGTCTTCAGTCTTTGCTTCAGTGCCTCGGTATGCAAATTAACCACTATCTTTGTTGGGTTAATTTGCATATCACTCTGATGGGCTGGTGGGTGTAGCGGAGTGACACCAATTTGCATTTTACTCTTTTATAGGTGTAGATTAAATCTTTAGACTACTTGCAACTATACCATTATGACACATTAAATCACAATGTGTCGGGGAATGCCAGCTATACACAGGCAACACCCTCAGAATTCTACAGTTTTAACTTGAATAAAAGCAAACTCAAAGGACTGGTTCATATATATGTAAGGTCAATTCAATTGGACAGAAATATTTCCTAGAATGAATCTATAATCCACAGTAGACCGTGGCATTGGGAGTGGTATTAACAAATACAGAGGAAAAGGTATGTCAACTCCTAAGGGAGAACATGGTAGGAGGGGAGGGGATGTGGAAGGAATCAGAAGGGGCAGGTTTGGTAGAGTGTGCTGTGTGTTTTCCAGGGAAAGGTGGCCCAGAATCTAGAAAAAGTGAGCACTGGATCCTGGGGGGTGGGAGAAGTCTCTGTGGAGAGAGCTATCCCAGTAAGGGAATCTCAAGACATCTACCTCATTGTACTCCATCTATGCTCAACAAAGAACCTTCTGATGACTAATACAGTTTCTGTGTTCTTCAGAGAGACAGCAAAATGCCCCAGACAAAATTCTCAAGCATTCCCGTCATTGGGATCCACCTGATACAATTACCAGCAGATCTTGTGGTTTACACACCAGTCTCCAGGTCTGATTAACTCGGGCTGGGCCTCCAGGGTGAGGCATGGTTGACCCCATCAAGGAAACGCTACTTGCTGAGGCCTCTTCCTAGCCCCTCTGTAGGTCTTTGTTAGGATGTGAAACCTACCTCATATTATTTCCATTTTCCACACCAGACCTGCTGCCTAAGCACATTTCAACAAAACTTTTCAAAGATTTAAAACATGCCACGCAAAGGCATTATCAAAAGGAATGTGCTGTCCTTATATACACTGAGTATACTCTTTAATCAGCTCTTGGAGTAAAAAGGATATAGCTCTTAAATCCTTCCCAGGAGGCACCTTTGCCTACCCTGTCCGGATCCCCCTGAGCCAAAACAGGGACATACAACTGCACAACTTACCTAAAAACAGTTCTCTATTTTCACTACTACCTTAAATTACTCATTTTTCTTCAGGAATGTAAAATAACTGTAACTGTTCAAAGAAAAACAGTAATACACATTAATTTCTATTGTTTCTAAAATGCCCTCCTTAGGAATTAGTTGGCTTAGCTCACTGAATCAGCCCTACAAAATCCTTTCAAGATGCTACTCTCATATTAGACCTACATACTTTGCTTTTAGAGTTAAATACCCAATAAGTACCTATCTGATGGTTTGGCCACTAAAAATTACTAAGAAAGTTCCTTTCTCGGTACGTGTGGACTACTTTGCAACGCCTTTTCAATAATGGGAAGAAGTTACGAGCCCACATTCTTTTTTTCCTACCAGTTTTCCTCCTGCAGACAGGAAGCATCAGTAGCCACTTAGTCTTTCCAAGTTGGTGTCTAAGGGGCCACTGAGGGAGACCAAGGATTCTATTTTTATTCTTGGTTTGTAGCCAAGATTCTATTCTTAGCCTGATATCCAGAATACTCTATCCAGGAATGCCATGTGAAATAAGACTACCCTGCTTAGCCTGGGCCCAGACCCTGAGCATGGCCGTCATCCCTGAAGCCAGTTCCGGCTCAAGGTCTGATGGCTCCTGCAGCTGCATAGGGCTCTGAGTCACCAAACTGTAAATCTCTCCTCACATTTTGTTTGCATAAACCTTCCTAACTGAAATCCCAGAGTAGTGGTCCTGTTTCCCCATGTTTAAAATTCTGAGTAAATATGATCAGAGCGAAAAACACTTGCTCTATAAATGTGGGCCTCCAAGGTGACCTAGATAATTCTGCACATACCACACAGGAAAGCCCTAGCTTTCCCCAAAACAAGATTTGAAATCAATAGCAGCAATGGGCCCTGCCCTAAAGTAATATTGTAAACCTGAATAGCAGAAAAATGATGTGATTTGTAAAATAATAAAAAGCTCAATTATTTTTTTTCAGTAGTTATAACAATTAATACCATGATATCAATAGCTAACATTTATCAAGTGCTCACCATGTGCTGGGTATTTTACAAGCACCATCTTATTTAATATCCCAGTGTCCTTATGAAGTTATTGCCTTTTACAAGTGCGGAAACTAAATAGCTTCATCAATGTCATCCAAACGGTTAAAGTATCAAACTGGGATTTAAACCAAGCCTATGTTATTCTAGTTCCTGAGTTTAACATTCCTGCTCACAAAAAAAGAAAAGACAAGAAAAGGAACATGTACATTTTGGTTGGATTTCATGAGTAAATCTTGATTTTACAATCCACGATTAAATTATTCAACTTTCTGTATTTGCCAATCTATTGTTTTTTCTCATTTTCATTCATGGTAATTAAGCTGGACAAGAAAAGGCCTTATAATTATGCATTTGGCAAAGTACTTACATAGCCAATGGGCTTGAGGGACTTGACTTTAGATGTCGGGCAGCCACAAGAGGTAAGGTCAGCATAGAGGCCTTCTTCTAACACACACTGGTTATCAGATATGTCCTCTTGGTAATACAGGAGCCAACTGCAAACATAAGCCGTGGGACAGCCATCAGACTTCATCAGCCTCCAGTGTCAGCTCATCATCGTGCTGTGTGTATGCCCACCAGGGCAGGGGCATGACATTGAAGTCATGGTGCTGACCAGCAGCAAATGTCCATCACCACATTAAAAAACACAGCTACCATATCATTTACTGACTGCTTACCATAGGCTAGTATTATACACACACACACACAACGTTACCTTGTCCTCAAAAATTCTTTGAGATAAAACTATATATATATATATATATTTTTAAATTCTCACCTGAGGCTATGTTTTTTGATTTTAGAGAGAAGAAGGGAAAGAGGCAAGAGGGGAGGGAGGGAGAGAGAGAGAGAGAGAGACATAGACACCTGGGATTGAACCTGCAACCCAGGTATGTATGTGCCCTGAACAGGAATCTAACCTGCTACTTTTTGGTATGGGGTTGACACTCCAACCAACCAAATCACACTGGCCAGGGCATAAAACCATATTGTTAATAGACAACACAACAAAGTTCAAATTGCCGAGGGTCTCCCCAACTTATCAAACGATAGAACTGAAATTTGAAAGACAATATCTGCTTTAAGCTAACGACATCAACATTAGTGCCTGCAAGTACAAACCTCTGGGATCAAATTGTAGTGATTATTAAGGTCTTGAACACATTAGAAGTTTTTTTGGGGAAAATAAAAATTTGTATCTGTATTTAACAATGAGCGTGCCCTTCAGTCTGGGTGGGTTAGAAGCTAGACTCCTAAAATCACACAACAGTGTATGAAGTCTGTCATCTGCACATCTGACAGCCCCTCACCCAGGCTGGCCAGGCACGCCAGCAGGTCGATATCCCCTGTGGGGTCCCAGACTGCAAGAGGGTACAGGCTGGGCTGAGGGACCCACTCCTCCCGAGTACACAAATTTTTGTGCACCAGGCCCCTAGTGTGTGTGTATGTGTATGTGTGTGTATATATATCACACAGTGAAATATTAGACTCATGATGTATCTATTATCAATTAATCCATGCTAAGGATGATATATAGATATACTTTGAGAATTATATACAATTTCATATTTCAGATACATGTGAGAAAGATCCAGTATGTTGCTGCAATTGGGAGAACATAGAACTTAATAAAAAATGACCAAGCCACATGGGGTCTGACATTTGGTTGATCTTGGGGAAACCCTAACTCTGAACCAGGACCTGCATCTGTGAAATGGGGATGATAAACACTCTAAACAAACAAAATTTATTTTAAAATTAGGAGTCTTATCTGAACAAAAACACTAGTTTTTTATAGCACTCTATTATGCTACACAATAAACATACAATATATTCAATATTTCAAAATATTTAGAAAATAATGTAACAGTAAGAAAAAAATCACTCAAATGCTCCCTAAGCAGACTAATTGGCATCCTGTTTCCTCTCTGTTACACAATGGTTCATAACAGGAGTTGGAAAAAGTTAAGATAGGCTAATTAGCAGTCAATAAATTAATAAAAACATTTTTATTTCACTGTGTATGCAAAAAATAATACAGGTCAAATATCTGCAAGTTTTAAAGAAACTTAGTTGTTAAACAACAGTAAAAAAGAATAAGCATACTTACCAGCCCCGAAGAACTTTGAAAGAACATGGAGTGAATGAAGTCAAATCAGAAATTTCTTTGGTAAAATCTACACATTCACCTTGGAACCCTGGTTTACTGAATGCTTTGAGCTAAAAAAAACAAACACAACACAAGAATTACACAGAAAACAACTGTTTAATATAATCATAAAAGCAAACCTTTAGTTTCATGGCCTTATACAAATTTCAGTAAAGTATTAGATACATGATGTATATGTTATTAATTAATCCATGCTCAGGATGACATTTCCCTAGGATTCACATTTCATTTCCCATACATGGTTTCAGAAATATCATCATGTATTTGTAAGGTCTGGGGGCTGGACAGACAAGGGACCTTCAAGATTCCACCCACTGAGCCAAACAAACAGCCCAAGGCCAAACTGCTGCCCTGATAAAACTGGCGCCATAAAAACACCCTCCTTAACAGCCATCTGGAATTTCTCAGGATGGCCAAGGTGCAGTTGTACAAACTCCCCTCTTGAACTTATATCAACCCCCACCCCCTCAACAATCTACTGCAGACAAACCTGATTGGCCCAACAGCAGCATAAAGAAGCTTTACCAGGTTTGTGTGTTGGTGACTTCCCGGCCGTTTCCCCTGGACCTGGGAACCTCACCCCAGGGCAATCAATAAACGCAATCTTTCGCTTTTACCCTGCTTGTCTTGGTCAATTTACTGGTTTTGAGTTGGATTAAATCTTTCAGTATTTACCTTTTTCATCTATTTCTTCAACAAAATACTGGGCACAGAAGCCCAGAAAACAATTCTACTTATAAGAATAAACCTGAATCCTTCTTCCACTAAGATGTGGTCCTTGTCCACTGTATCAATTATTTTCCCCTGTCATGACCCCATGGGTATGAAATAATAAACACAAAGGAGACTTTCCAAGTCTTCCGGATCCACGGTTAATAAGAGGGAGGAGAGAATGTGAGCACACACCACAGTGCATGAGCTGCCTGTGACGGCAGAGGAGCAGATGGTGAAGAGGATGATGATAGGGTTAGTGGAAGACTTGGTGAAGAAAGACGTCCATGTCATGCATGTGAGGGTATAGGATTCAGTTTACCGATAAGACTACCTTAAACTTAATCCCAACAATAAGTTCCTTTAGACCAGAGATACAATATCTGCAACACAAGTGACCTTGGATCTATAATAGGGGAGAAAAATTAATGAGCCCTATAAATATTCCATAATCCATCTGAGCCTTGAAATGCCATGGCCCACAGGTCCACCCTGCATGGACAGGCCTGCACTGGGCTAAGAATGCATCACGATGAACTATCTGCAGCATCGCCCTCTCTGCTGCTCTCGAGGTCATGGAGAACAAGGCTTCTTTGACCAGTGGATGTTTGCTTCTTCCTTCTTCTCCAGGGCCCTCTCAGAGGCTGACAGTCTCTGCATTCTGAGGAATTCTTTCTTGACTATGTCATTCTGCTTTGGCCTTGCTTAGTTTTTCAAAGATCAGCCAAAACCTCGGAGGTGAGAGAACCAATTCCCCTGACCAACTGCGGCTTGCACAACAAGACTTCCTATTGTGAAACCAGGCTGTACTTGGAGCATTACAACTCCCTGCCCTAGGAGCTGTGATCCAGCAAGTTTCTACCATGGTCCATTCGGTGCACACAGAGGATAGCAACAAAAAACAAGTCCAAATGAGACAAGTCCAAATTATTCTGGAATAATTTCCTGTGTAAGAACAATTTTTCATGTCCAGGGAAATTGCCCCTAAATTCCTTAATGAGAGCATGTATTTTGGATAGTGGTTTTTCAGAATATATATATATATATATATATATATATATATATATATATATATATATATATTTGATTTAAGAGAGAGAAGGAGAGGGACAGAAACATCAATGAAACACCAATCAGCTGCCTCCTGCACACCCGCTACTGGGGATTGTGCCCACAGACTGGCCATGTGCCCAGACAGGGAATCGAGCCAGTGGCCTCTCCTTGCGTGGAATGACATTCAAACACCTGAGCCACACAGGCCAGGGCCAGGCTGTATTTTTTAACTTAAAGGTTTATAAAACACGAGTTTAAAAGTAAATCACATTTAACTTAAAAAAAAAAAGGAATTTCTCCTATATGTAGATATTATCTCAATTCACAATAAGAACTGAAAAAGCCACATGAGAACAGAGATCATGGCTGTTTCATTCACAATTGTATTTCCAGTTTGATTAATTAGTTTCATATTGTTGAGCTTACAATTTATACTTCAATGTTTCACCATGAAATGTCAAGTCCTGGACAACTGACAATGCAAGGTAAACATACTTCAGATGATATGTATAGTAGCCACCTCTACTTTTCAGTCTCAGTGTTCATACTCAGAAGCATGAGTTGAAATTTACAAACACACACACACACACACACACACACACACAAGTAACACTTCATTCTGACTACCTTACAAATGCTTCATAATAGAACAATTCTCAATAATTGTCTGAAGACAGTCCATACAGAAACCAGCACCGCATTTATAAACTACAGTAAGTAAAACTTGGTGAAATTAAGTCCTGTGTGCTACTGCCTGGATAACTATGTTAGTTTCCTCCCTAGGATGATGCAGAATAAATGTACAAAACAATGCAGATGCTTAGAACACAGGCAAGTAGTCAGAAAAACAAAAGTTTATTTCACACCACACCCAGATCTCTGTGCCATCTGGGCACAGCTCCATTCCTACCAGCGCCACAGACGGAACTGTGTGGAAGCAAAAAAAGACAGTGTACCATTGGTTTGCAAGGTGCCTTTTCTCATCTATTATCTTATTTCTCCTTTAGACTGTCTTTTAAGGCACGAATTATCACTGCTTTATGAAGATTTGCAGAAATGCTTTTTACTATATACTTTTCATTTATGGTATATAGGAGTAAATGCAGTTGGTCTTTAATCTAATATGATAAAATGAAAAGTCAAGAGCTTATTTACTGACCAAACACAGAAGCTATACTCAATTTATCCACATCAGAATGATTTTCAATGTATTTACTCCAATATTAAAGTAATTTCCATGAGAAACATTGTATCCTGTCTAAAAAAGACTTTGTGCTGCCCTTTGGACCTCCTCCAAACATGCTGGTTGTTAAAGTCTTGCTTGCAATCTTCTGTTGCATCACACTACCTCATCCTGAAGTGTTATTACTTTTCCCATTGATTACATGTCCTACAGTAATTGTAGCTCTCTGATTACTTTTAGAAGGCTGTCTTTACTTGGTAAAGCACTTTCTGAGTGTTTCTATCTGTGTATTCTATAAAGATGATTTAGTCAGAGTACCATGAAGAAGTGTTTTTCTCTACTGCTCTTGAATCTTAATGATATTTGACTAAAACTGTTGTTCCTTTTCCCCAACAATGATAACAGTAATCACAACTATTAAAGATCCTGCCATCGCTCTAAAATTCAATGTGGCAAAATTATGTGATATGAGAAAATAAATACCCAGGTGTTTTTTCTCAGCCAGAATCATGCATAAAACTCAACAAAGGCTCAATAGTGAAAGAAATCCAAACTTCTAATTATATTTGCAATAGGCTTGAAAAAGATTCTAAGAAAGCAAAATCCTTGGTTGGGTTAGAATTTCCAGAAAATGATGCCTGAAAACAACCTCCCTGAAAACTATACACACTGTTGTAAGATTTAATTTAGTGAAATTTCTGATTTGGACTTGCTGGGGGTATGGATCAGGAACATAATTCACATGGTTTGATTTTTTGTTTTGTTCAGGGAAAATAAAAATAAAATGCCACCTGCTGAATATGAAGAACTCTATAATGCTCCTTTATATTCTGAGTTGGTAATTAGACTTGGTGATTGAGCTTCAGTCAAAAACAATCTTCTCAATACAAGGAGGTGTTGTTCTATGTTCCAAATAAGACATCTCATCATGACATGCTTGCACATCAGCAAAAATATTTTTATTAGCATAACTCTCATGATGTATATTGATCTTTTCCACATACGTCTTCTGGTTTTTCTTTTCTAGGATGCTTGAGGTTCCTTTTTAAATCACTATCATAAAAAAATTCCATCTCTGACTTGAAGTCTAAGATGTAACTTCCTACTTATTCCACAGAGAAAACGACGACTTCTCGGAACACAGCATCTGCATGGTCAGTCTGGCCATTATAGCTACTTGTAAAGAATAAGAATAGTTTCTAATTACTGTGTGGAACCAGCGTGTCAGCCAGTCCAAAATCTAGCAAAACATTCTGGAACACTGGTCCAGTGGAAATAAGACCTTTGATACTAGGTCAATTAAGGAGGCTTTGTCTCCTTATTTGTGACCAAATATCCAGCTACCATCCACCTGTCAGAAACATTCATTTCACAAGGCATAGCTGAGCCACAGCCAGAAAAACGAAGTGGGCCAAGTCCACTGGGCGTTCTCTGCTGCTTCCTTTTCTCTTCAAGTTGGACTGGAAATACTATGAAGAAAACCCTCTGAGCAATCCACCCCAAACAAGGAAGTCCATACAAAGGACAGGGACGTAGGCGGGGAAACAGACCTGAAAAGAACGTGACTTCTATCTGCACTTAAGACTCAGGAATGTGCAGTTAGGAATCCCTATTTAACTTATTAACTACTTACGTTGATTCATGCGGAAAAGTCCTTTAAGAGTCCACAGCTGAAGTTTACAAAGATTCAAAATAAATATTTTGGCAAGAAGTGTCTCCAAATACAACAGCTCGATTATACAGGGTGAAACAAAAGTGGGTTTACAACTGTTCTTTTGGAAAAGACATGTAATTATTACAATAGCTTTATTAACTGTTTCTCAAATTCACAACTGTAAACCTACTTTTACCCCACCCTGTATTTACAAAGGAAGTGTTCCCAACAGGCCTGAGTTAATGAGAAGAGGAAACCTGAAAGCACTGTGAATGGAAACATGGATAAACTAAGCTGATTTAAAATACATAAACAGGGACGTGAACATGGAAAACACACACTCAAAGAGAAGGATTCAGCATTATGTAAAGCTAGCAAATGTCAAGTAATTAAAATTAATTAATGTATTTGGCTTTTTGACAGATAATGTTCCACATTTGTTGTTTAAAGTGAGACAGAAGAAGCTCTCCCTCTCAATCTCTCTTCCTTCTAGAGTTGTACTGCTCATATCATGCAATGTCTTTCTTGATGTAAAATCCTGAACATGTGGCTAAGTAGCGTCAGATACTAGAAAATGCCTATTTTGTGACTGTGTGAAATGACACAAATTCTAAATCTCGGTTTGCTCATCAATAAATGAGATTAACCCTAACCTCACAGAGTTATCAGAAGCACTAAATAAGCATAATTTCTGTTCCACCTTTTCACCCAGCCCCACAGCCCTCCCCTCTGACAGCTGCCAGTCGTTCCTCTATGTGTCTGTTTCTATTTTGTTAGTGTATTTTGTTCATTAGATTCCACATATGAGTGAAATCATGTGGCACTGTCTTTCTCTGACTGGCTTGAATCGGTAAAGGGATTAAGCAAACACCACAAAATACTCACAGACACAGACAACACTATGGTGATTACCAGAGGGTAAAGGGGAGATGGTGACGGAAGGAAACTTGACTTGGGGTGGTGAACACACAATACAATATACAGATGATGTATTATAGGACTGTATACCTGAAATCTATATAGTTTTATTAACAGATGTCACTCCAATAAATTCAATAAAAAAGTAAAAAAGAGAGGGGAGGCACAATTTCTAGCCCTCAATGGCTAATAAACAAAACTTAGGCTCCAGAGTAATGCCAATCCTTCAAACTACTACCACTAGAAATAAAGAAGGAAGGTTGCCATTTTAACAGTGCTTTTAAGACATATCTGATCTAGGTATTAGGAATACATTAGGAATAATAAACATGTCAAGTCAGCTAGCTATTTCTCTATGTGCTGAATAAGGATAAAACTCTCAAGAACGGCTGGGCGACGGAAGAACAGTGGCAGACGTTCAAAATGACCCCAAAGTGGTTAGAGTTGAATCCCTATCAGAAGAAAACAGGAGCTGGACTCATCCAGGCCAGAACCACCAGCAACAAAGATGGGCTCTTCTGCTTGCAGGAACCAAGCACAACGCAGCCGCCCTGACACACAGCCACACACATGTTGTCTGAAGGAAAGAAGGATTTGAAGGAAAGGGCATAGATGCTTTTAGTAAACAATTTAACAACCCCCAGGTAAGGTTATTTTAAAACATACCAAATGTGAAGGTTCGTTTATCCCAAGTGGTTCCTGAAAAACATATTAAATAAAACATTAAAAACAATTGTAACCATATAATCTTAGTAGTCTTTTCAAAAGTTCTGAAAACATCCTTGGCGGGGAGGAAGGTCTAGCCAATTTACTAGATTTCTTGAATTGGCCAGGACCCTCAAATAACTTACTGAATTCTCTTTAGTAATTTTGTATTTATTACTAATTCCCTTTGAGTAATACTGTAGCTGGAAGAAAAATGTGCCCCGATACCCATGAGAACAAAAGCATCTGAACTTCCCACCATTCCCTGTTTCAAACGATCTCATGGGCACCCAGGCTGCCCTGCAGTGTTGTGGAATGCCCCTTCTGGCCTACATCCCTTAAGATTTCACTCAGTGTATTCCCTTCTGTGGCACGGTCCCCAAGTCCCCAGTCCTGAGTGCTTCCTTTCCTCTGCTCCCCTCCCACTGGCTACACATTTCATTTTCTCACTAATAATTCTATAATTATCTGTACATCTATCTCTTCAGAGACTGAGACCCAACAGGGCAGTCTTATCCACCCATCTCCAGTAAATCAATAGAGTGTCTAATGATTCACTAAATAAATGCTGCTCAGTGAACTGATCAAATTACAAAGCCACTTCATCAATATGCTAATATCACACACAAGATCTCTATGGAGTCCACAGAAATTCTCATGCTATTTCACTTTCTCTGTACATACATGTAACATAGATCAACAATCTCACTTTGAAAAAGCTTGTTGCACACACTGTGTTGTATGCCATCCCATGCCCCTGGCATTAGCTATGTCCATACTTTTAACTCACCAGTTGGATAGGTCGTATTGACATGATTATGTTATTTGATCCTCCCCAGTCAAAAAAGCATTTGTATTTCCCTTTCTCTAAAATGTACTGTTCTCCACAGAAAAACTTCTGCTGGTAGGCAACCCACCTGGTAGGGAGAAAAGGAAAAAGAACAGAGGTGATGTAAAATCGAGCAACCAACAATTTTAAACAGCAGAGAACATTTAAGGTTCTCAAGGGAGGAGACAACTTACACTCCACTTTTAACATGAATGGATCTTGTTTCAGTGCCAAAGCCCATTTCTTCTAAGTCAGAAATTTCCTGATTTTTAATGTCAATAAACTTCCCACTTTCCAGGTCAGATTCAAACAGTGTGATGGAAGACTCTATGAAATTCTACGAGGAGGAAAAGAAAAGTTCAGAGAATGTATGAATTTTGTTTTATGGCTTGCTAAATCTTTGCACAACTTTCACATACTTGTGGGATAATTTTCACAAACAGGTCCAGGAAGAATTTTAAATGGCATTAGAAACAAGTTTAATAGTCACTATTCCTAAATACTTTTAAAAACTAAGCCTCAATTTTTACTTTAATCAGAAAAACATACCATTTTTATATAAGTGGAAATTAGTCAACAGTTGGTAAATTGCTAGGACTTTACAGGCTAACATAAGCAACACTACTTGTAAAGGAAACTAAAGGCTCACTTATGCCTAAAAATAAAAAGCTGCATGAAACAAAATGGGCAACGAGGCGGAGGATTTGATGTGCTTAAATTAAGTGGGGAAAATAAAGTGCTTGACAAAAGAAAAAAATTATTAAAAAATTAAACTGAGAGAAAA
>PVJC01044671.1:0-14017 GCA_004026665.1 Murina feae
GAGGCCAAGTGCACAAAATTCATGCACGGAGGGAAGATTCCCTCAGTCCAGCCTGAGCACCCTCTCCAATTAGGGATCCATCTCACAATCTGGGACCTCTGGCTCCTAATTGCTCACCTGCTTGTCTGCCTGATCTCCCCTAACTGCCTCTGCCTGCCAGCCTGATCACCCCTAACTGCCCTCCCTTGCCAGCCTGATTGCCCATAACTGCCACTGCCTGCCTGCCTGATCTCCCACAACTGCCCTCCCCTGCCTGCCTGGTTGGCCCCAACTGCCCTCCCCTGCTGGCTAATTTGGTTCTGATTGGTCAGTTTCATGCCAGTCAATGTCAAAAACTCCACCTCCTAGGCAGCCATTGGCTCCCCACAGCATCCAGATTTTGTTCTGATTGGTTAGTTTCTATGCCAGTCAGCATCAGAAACCCCACCCCTAGGAAGCCATTGGTTCTTCACAGCAGCCACATTTGGTTCTGATTGGTTGGTTCCTATGCCTTTCAGCATCTTTGAGCCTATCTCTGGGCCTCATCAAAAAGGCAGAGCTGAACAGCAGCCCCGCAAAGGCCAGGAGAAAAAGAAAGGCCTAGCTGCTGGCCAAACTCAGAAAGATAGGAGAGAAAGAGCGAGGCAAGTACTGATCAACAGTTGCCACTGAGGCTGCGGATCAGATCCTGTCTCTCTCTCTGGGTCTCAGCCCCTTGGGCAATCAGTGCTGGGTCACCAGGCTGCAGTGGGGTAGTCGGTCAGTGCTGGGTTGCCACAGTAACCCAGTGCTGACCCAAGGTCTTCAAGGTTGGTCAGCCTTCACTTGTGATAGGTTGTTACAACCCTGGACTTATATACATTAGGAGATATATATATATATATATATATATATATATATATATACACACACATATATACCATTTCAGATACTCATATGCACGAGGTGTATGAGTATTTGACATGGTTTATATTAAAGTGTTTTGAATGGTTAGATCTGGGTGATGATGTTGAGTATTGATTACTTATTTGTTTTCTTTGTACTCTGTATTTTGTAAATTATCTACATTGAACATATATTAGTCTGTAAGAACTAAATATTATCCTTAAATCATTATTGCAACATCACATATCAGAGTTACTATCTTCCTGTATTATTTTCAAGCTGCATTTATGTCACTCTGAAAATAGCAAAAACAAAATTACTTGACATATACAGAGATGACGCAAACAGTAGTACTGTGAAAACACTGTCAGGATTTGGCATTAATGAACAGATCTATCTAATTTGGAGCTGTGAAAAGATTGCAGGTAATGGTAAACAGTTTTTGTCAAATGAGTGCAAACTGTTACTTATAAATTTGTATTATTCTTTGTATATATTATACTTCAATCAAGATTAAAAATAACTCCAGACATTGACCTCTGACTTAACTTTTTACAGACTGGAGGCAGAGCAAGAAGGAAACCCAAGAGGTCATTGACTCCAATGGCTCATCTCACTTCTTCAGTGCTACCAAAAAGAAATTCCACAGTGGCTGGAATGTCCTTCCTGCTGGACAGCCCTGATAAAACCTTATTTCTCACCATGAACCACAATCTGCCTCTTTTCAACTTCTGGGCAAGTCTGACCTAATCAGCTATAGGAACACATGAGCATCGATGGTAGGAAGATCATCAATCACTATGGACCAGAATGCATTCTGTCATTTGGCCTGGAAACAATGGTTGCCACAGCAGTCCCGCTGGGCATGACTAAAGGATGTAACAGCAGTGTGTCTAGAAACTGTAGTGTGACCTACAAAAGTAGGACAAATGCAAAAAGTAGAGCCAGGATTTCTAAGGTCCAGATGATGGCAAACTGAATTTCATTTTCAGAGCTAGTGGTAAAGTGGAATATGGATGTCCAATACATGCGGGCTAAAAGAAGAGATGCTGGCAATAATGGAAGCAGACAGTTCAAGGGTAGCCAGAGGTTGGCTCTTTTTGACCTAAGGCCATACCACAAATGAAATACAAGTATGACTGGTGAATCATGTCTGCAGCTGTATGACTTCGCCCAATTTTTTAAAATTATAAACAAGACTTACAAACAATACTTTTAAGGGCAATTCACTTTTTGTAGGTCAACTATTGAAGCAGCTCATATAGTGAATGATTTATTATTAAACTAGAGGCCTGGTGCATGAAAATTCAGGACTGGGGGGGGCGGGTACCTCAGCCCGACCTACCCCCTCTCACAGATCAGGAGTCCTCAGGGGCGGAGGCAACCCAGTGATCAGGGGAAGGCAATGCCCCATCACACCTCTGCTGCTGCCACTGCCAGCAGTGTAAGCCTCGGCTGGCCCTGGTTACCTGAGCCTTGTGTGGCTCTGGGCAGCAGGGCAGCTGCCATCCAAGGCTTGCTTGTGCCTCAGGCATTGGCTGGGCAGCCACCATCCGAGGATTGCCTGCTCCTCAGGCTGGCTCTGGGCGGCTGGGGGGCTGAGGGGACTGGGAGACTCTGGAGGCAGGCACTCAGCAAGGCTAGGCCCAGGTGGACCCAGCCTTGCTGTGTGCCTGCCGCCCCAGCAGGGCTGAGAGGACTAGGCACCTCCATCTTGTGACTGTGGGCACCATCATCTTTATGAGTAGGGCAGCCAATTAGCATATTCCCTCCTTATTGGCTGTGGGCACCACCATCTTTGAGGATGAGGGAGTCAATTAGCATATCCCTTTCTTATTGGCTGTGGGTGCCGCCATCTTTGAGGGTGGGGCAGTCAATTAGTATATCCCCCTCCTTTTTGGCTGTGGGTGGTGCCATTTTTGAGGGTAGGACGGTCAATTAGCATATTCCTTCCTTATTTGCTTTGGGCACCTCCATCTTTGCAATAGTCTGAGGGTCAATTAGCATATTCCCTCTTTATTAGATAGGATTAAGAAATATTACTGCACATACAAAAGACAAGACACTTAACCTATAAGTTAGGACACTTGGATTTTAATCTTGAGTCTTCATAACTAAATCATTCCACCTTATACTGTTGCAATTTATTCATTAGGAATGTGTAATTGGATCACTTGTGTTTTTTTTTTACATTTATAACATTTTTTTACTTTTTCTCAATTACAGTTTACATTGAATATTATTTTGTATTAATTTCAGGTGTACAGCATAGTGCTTAGACAATAATATACTTTATAAAGTATTTCCCCTGATATTTCCAATACCCAATAGGACCACTTAATCTTTTTCTTAATCCTCACCCAAGGATATGGTATTATTTTATTTTTTTTTTAGAGAAAGAAAGACTCTGGATGTGAGAGAGAAACATCAACCAGTTGCCTCCCATATGAACCTGACTGGGGATCAAACATGCAGCCTAGGTATGTTCCCTGACAAGGGGTCAAACCTGCAACTTTTTTTGTGTACCAGGCAATGCTCCAACCCATGCAGGGCTGTACCTTTTAATCTTAAACTCTCATTAATTCCAATGAGTCTGAATCTAGATCCAAAAAATGGTGATTCTAAATTTATAGTCTCACCTGAAAAACCACTCTGTAATAAAAAGATACCTCCTAACTTTTTAAAACAGCGTGTAATTCCCATATTTACGAAAGCTATATTTGCATGAAAATTACAGAACCAATCCTACCTCATTATAGTTTCAAGGGGGAAGATAAAAAGAAAGGGTGTATGCACAATGCACATAGCTTGTTGTCTTCTAAACTAAATATTTCTTTTGATTTTCAACCATTTATTTCATGTCTCTGAATCTCACTTCTTTATGTATCCTCTTAGACCCCTTTCATGCATTATAAAAATAAAATTAACAATGGAAAGATTTGAAGGCATTCTTCCAAGCTGCAGGGCTCAGGGAAAGCTTCCTGAAAGATACAGCGCTGGAAAAGGCATTGAAAGGGGGATGGGGGTAGGATTGGACATGAGGAGATGAAGGGAAAGGCATGCAGGGTATTTTTAAAGGATGATTGGAAGACTTTGCTGAAAGATAGGATGGGTCAGAGAGTCGGACCCTGAAAACCTTGAATTCCAGGCTAAGGCAGTCAGAATCTTTATACTACCCAGAAATCATTACAGATTTTATATTAAAGGAACAGCATGACTGGATCTGTACTTTAGAATGACATAAACTTAATGACATAAACTTCCCAAACTTAAGTATTTCTTCTGAAGATGTATCAACTACCTTTCAGAGAAAATCCTCCAGGGAAATTAAACATAGCTTTGTCCTGTACTGCTCATGGTAACATAAAGTGTTACTCCACAGACATTAGATATGAATTGAGAAGATTTTATTTCATCTATTCAGTTAATATTGCCTGGACAACTTCAGGTTTGTTTACTCTTGGCTCAATCAACTTTCCCTGTCAACAGTAGTGGCTTCCAGCCATTTTAAGTTTTATGATAAAAAGGGGTATATATGTTAAAACTGAAGCAATTAAGAACAAATGTCCTTAATTTTGAGATATTTATGTGCTTTGGCAGAAGCACACTGGATCTCAAGAGCCAAGTGCTCCCTGCTTCCTGGAATCTTGACAAGAAAGAGAAAGTGTTTGACCATAAGCTCTGAAAAGCCAAAACATTCCCTGAAGTAGCTTTCTGGCTCTAGGAAATGGAATGCTGGGAAATTCTTAAATAAAGTCAAGTGGTACCCTAATCACACAAAGCCCCAGTAAAAGGGAGTGTACCTTGTTACTGATCCGCACATTCTCCCTTTCCCATTCTACCTTGGGACCCAACAGAATGAACGTAAGTCGATCCAGGTTGGTGACACCTGTCTATGGTCCTGGAATCATACAAAGCCAAATATTCTATAAGGTCTGATAATCCACATTTCTGGCCTTATTTATCTGAGAAAAAGGTAATTCATGGAGGAAGCATGACCTGTGCAAGGCTGCACTGGCTACTGGGTGCAAGCACAGATGTCAGTCAGTAAGGAAGTCTGTTGAGTGAAGGTAAGAATACACCTTTGTTAATAACAGTACAAAGAGTTTTGACATTAACTCTGTAATGATTCATTTGATCAACAATTTAGACTACCTCAAAGGAACTTGGAAGACAAGCAAGTTAAACTCTCCTTGGGCTTACTTACTTATTTTTGGAGAAAGGATTTCTCATTCTGGATAGTGGTTTAAAATACATCACTATGTACCTAAGAGTGGCACTAAAAATTTCTATGCATCCCATGTCTGCTGTTGGATCTTTAAGAATTTATATCTGAAATAAGTAATAAAAAGAGGAGGAACAAATAAGGGGTAGGAAAACTTTCTTGAGTGTCTTTTAGCTCTGGCTTATTCTGACTCAGTCCACTGGCACGCATGATTCAACAGTTTTTGTCAGACATGAATTGCAGCCCAGTGCCCTCCATTGGGCATGTTCTCATTCCTCAGCCTGACAGCAGAACTGATCTCCTAGCAACAGTGAGAATTTTCTCTGCCTAGTCATCTGTAGCAACTGGCTCTTTTTCAGGGTTGTCCTTCTCTTATCTTCTATCCAGACAAACCCATGTTATCTAGCACAAAAAGCAATGACTGTCACTCACCTAGTGTGTGGATCAGTAAGTAGGCACTCTCCCACTGCAGGTCACCTCTGACGACCTCATCATGTGAAAAGAGGATGATAAATATTCTGCTCACACTGTTCTTGTAAGGCACAAAAGAAATAGGCTGACTGGCGTGGTTCAGTTGTTGAGCATCGACCTACGAACGAAAGGGTCACAGTGCGATTCCCGGTCAGGCCACATGCCCTGATTTAAGGCTCAGTGCCCAATGTGGGGAATGCAAGAGGCAGCCTATCAATGATTCTCTCTCATCATTGATGTTTCTATCTCTCTGTCTCTCCCATCCTCTCTGAAATCAATAACAATGTTGAAAGAAAGAAAGAAAGAAAGAAAGAAAGAAAGAAAGAAAGAAAGAAGAAAGAAAGAAAGAAAGAAAGAAAGAAAGAAAGAAAGAAAGAAAGAAAGAAAGAAAGAAAGAAAGAAAGAAAGAAAGAAAGAAAGAAGTAGCCCTAGCTGGGTTGCTCAGTGGATAGAGCATCAGCCTGTGGACCGAAGGGTCCCAGGTTCAATTCTAGTCAAGGACTTGTACCTAGATTTTAGGCTTCTCCCAAGCCAGAGCCCTGGTCAGGGCTCATGCAGGAGGCAACCAAACGATGTGTCTCTCTTGATGTTTCTGTCTTTCTCTCTGTGTACTACTCTCTCTAAAAAATGAATGGAAAAATATCCTCTAGTAAGGATTAAATATTTTTAAATAAATAAATAATTTTTAAAAAGGAAATAAAAGTTAAAGGGTTTTGAAACAAAAAAAGAGATATCAGTTAATGCACTGACTGTATTAACTTTAACAATAAGGAGAGGAAGTCAGGGGAAGCGTCCTCTAAACACCTATGTTAGGAAGAGACACAACCAAGCAAAAGTGTGAAAACTGGTTGTTGTGAACTTGAAGTCAAAGCTCCAAACATGATATGACTAGAATTTACCTTCTTTTCATCATCCAAGTATCAAGTTTCACCAGAGCCTCCCAATAGCCTAAAGACAGGGTACTGATTATAAGTGATGGGGAATATAAGACCAGGAAAAGCAAAATGTCCTTAAATGCAACAATGTCTTATAGTTCAAAACTACTCCAATTGGCCCAATGCTAATCAATCAAGGGCCCTTCCAATTGCCTCCAACATAGCTCAAGGTATCATGGAAATTCCAATGGATAACTAATTCTAAACCTTCTCTATCTCTTCCTCAAGATATAATAAAGTAAACCAAATTTGGAGTTAGGCAGGGTGAAGAAATACCTAAGTGGGAAAAGAACTTGTTCAGTTCTCAGTCTCCGGGTTACTAGCTCCATGAATCCAGAGATCATGGGGTTTTGTTTGTGTGCTTGGTTTATATGTTTGTTTTGTTTTTACTTTATCCTTGTATCTTCATTGCTTAGAAGGTTACCAAATAGCAGGTCCAGGCTATAAACCACTTGAGCAGGGTTTTTTTGTTTGTTTGCTTGCTTGCTTGTTTTGTTTTTATTCTCAACCGAGGATAATTTTACATTGATTTTTAGAGAAAGTGGAAGAGAAAGGGAAAGACAGAGAGGAATATCAGTGTGACAGGAACACATCCATTGGTTGCCTCCTGCATGAGCCCTGACCAGGGGCTGGGTCAGGGAGCAGCCTGCAACTGAGATATATGACCTTTAGCAGAATCAAACCCGGGACCGTTCCGTCAGCAGGCCGACACTCTATCCACTGAGCCAAACCAGTTAGGGCCATTTGAGCAGTTTTAATTACATTTATAATGAATTGATTTAAACTAATATGATTGCTACTATTAAACAATATATGTCGATCACTTGGCAGTTAATAGGATCTCAATAAATGGGAGCTGTTGTTGTTTCATATTCTACTACTATCTAATCCAACCCTCATTCATTAGCACCTGCTAAAGGCAAGTGGTTAGAGGAATTAGGTATTAGGAGCCCCATAATCTAGCAGAGATACCAACAAGCAATAACAGCCCCATGAGACAGCATATATAAGAGACCAACTGGCATATGTACTCACAAACAGAAAAGGTCTACGGCAATATCAAGTGTTATTATCCTCACTCTCAATTTTACAGAAAAGGAAAAAGAGATTCAGTTCCCTCAGCTCTAACTGCACAGCCAAACTTTGCATTTGTTTTGGTTTTTTTGTGTGTGTTTGTGTGTTATTTGTGGGGTTTTTTTTTTATGTATTCTTTATAAAATCATCATTTATTTTGGGCAAACCAAGACTGCACTTCCAGGGAAGCAGCAAAGAAACCAGTGTGTATGTATTAATATTCTTAGTCACAGGGTGCTAGGATGGTCAGTCAGCTCCCTTGGACCCTTTTCTAGGAGGTACAGGAGAGTGAAAGGACCATTTGCATGCACAGTGGTTGGAGGTGTGGACCCTGGTGCCCAAATGCCCATCATGATCCTGTTGTAGCTTAGTCATGCACTAGCTACGTGACCATGACCATGAACTTAACCTCTCTATCTCATAATCCACATTTATAAAGTAAGGACATAATAGTGCCTACAACAAAGAAGTATCGTGAGAACTGAGTTAATGCATAAAAGCACAAATGAACAACAAATAAATTAAACCTTTATTTTTAAAATACTACAATTTGGCAGCATCCCTTTGGATATATATCCACGACATGTAACACCTTATTTCCTTAAGTAACTGATCTTCCTGAGGTTGAGAGCCCACTATGTCCCCCAAACACAGAAAGACTGCCCAGTTTGCAGCATGCTTTCCACCTTCTTAGCTGAGTCTCCACCAACACCACACATGGGGCTAGGAACTGTTCTGTAAAAATGAGTAAGACACTAACCTACTCTTTCTTAATTCACTGACTTCAGGTAGTATGTTTTAATATGAAGAAGCCTTGGCTTTAAAGCAGATAAATCTGAATTGAAAATACTTTTTATCATTTACTAACAACATGACCTAGTGCCCAGTTTTCTCATCTACAGTGGAGAAGGAGGATAATAATAGCAATTTCAGGGATTTACAGCAGGCCATTCATTTAAATCACATATGAAAAGTAATTAGGATAGTGCTTAAGTTGTAAAGGTGTTAAATAAATAACCTCACTGTTATTATAATGCAGTCAAGAAAGGCAGATTATACATTTACAGTTAAGGCAGAAAAAACAAATAGTAAGAGAATTCACAGGCAATGATGAGTTCGGAACGTGGCTGTGCCACCTGTCAGTTAAGAGGGTGGTGTGGAAGCCTGATGGGCAAAAAGAAAAGTATGGATAAAACCACAGATCCATAACCGAGCACGGAAAATACAGGTGAGGCCAATCCTATTTTGATTGGAGCTACAGAATAAGACATGGTCATAAGCATCAAGCAATGAGGCTGCAATGTCAGCAAGGCTACATTTATATGAAGGACGTGGGTGTCATGGTTAAGAGTTTTAGTCTTTACCTCATTGTCCTCAGATGATCTTGTTGACAAACCTGGAAAAAGTGAGTGCAATTTGATCAATTTTTCTACCCCTACTATAAATGGTCTCTGCAAAACTTGAAGGGAAAATCATTAAAAAAAACAAAACAAAACAAAAAAACACTTAGCCAGGACGTGTCTGTGATGAGAAATAAGGGAGCATAAAGTAAAAATAACGGCCTTCCCCTTGGTTGGATTACATACACTTCTAGAACCTCTTAATTAAATAAACAGCAACGTGCTGATGTTTCATTCTTACACAGATAATAATTTACTTCAAAAGAAGTTCAGGGTTTAAAGTACAGTGATATTTACACTCAATTACACAAATGCTTACAAGTTAATCCAAGCAAACAATAGGATGTCTGTGCCTCAGTTTCTTGAGTTTCCTCCGTATCAGGACAAGCATATACATACCCATCTTTTTCATAGAGCTATGGAAATTATCAAAGTCTAATAAATATAAATCAAACTGTAAACTATAAAGCCTTTATATGTGTGACATTTTTTATTAAAGTTCATGTATGTAAATCACTTTGACATATGAAAGACTAGAAATAAAGAGATTATTGTAAGTATTGTACATTCAAATAAAAGTCTAAGATTTTATTATCTGATTTTTCTTACTTTGGATTATAACAATATGTAAAAATTAGCTTCATATTACCACTGACCCCACAATAAATGGCTTCCTACATTTAGTTGTGTAACATGTTTAAAAACCTGACGTTGAATATAAATGGAGAAAGAAAAAGAATGATTTAAAAAAAGAAAAAAGGGCCTTCAAATTTTTTCAGGGGAATGACTTGGTTCCTAAAGTGAACTACCATCCAGTTTAACTTTTCTCCTCAGTCCTGAGAGAACCAGGGACATTCGAATCCCATCATTCTAGTTTAGCACTGTTTCTATGCCTGTCCTGGGTATTACCACACTGTATTGCATTATGGTTACTCTAAACCAACTCTACATTAGAATTTAAACAAATTATAATAAGAACTGCAAAAAACTCAGAGTGACTCAGAGTCAATGATAGGACCAGGATGATAGGAAAGACAACATTATAATACTTGGCTACTCATTCTAATAAAATGTTCATTCATGGGGTACGATATGTTCTGAATTGCTAAAGGGTTTGAGACATGGGACTCAAAGCATTCAGCTTAAAGAGGCTATACAAACTCACATCTCAAACATTGACATGGGACAAACCTGGATGCAAATCTTGAGATTACCTTCTCCTGATCATACGAATATGCGAAAGGTAGTCTTGGTTTCCTCCTCTGTAAACAGAGAACAGCCCTAGCCAGTTTGGTGCCCTTGCTGGTTTGCTCAGTGGATAGAGCGTTGGCCACAGACGGAAGGATCCCAGATTTGATTCCAGTCAAAGGGCACTTACCTAGGTTGCAGGCTTCATCCCCGACCCAGAACCTCTTGTGGGAGGCAACCAATCAATGTGTGTTTTACATCATGTTTCTCTCTGTGTGTCTATTTCCTCCCTTCCACTTTCTCTAAAACTCCATGTTAAAATATCCTCAGAATTCTTATGAGGAATAAATGAGTTTATGAAGCATATAGCTTTAGCAGAGTTTTGTTTTGTTTTTTGCATAAAATAGATGCTCAGGAAGAATTAATTACCACTACTAATATAAATAGTAAGTGGAAAGGGAGAATTCCTCTTGGAAAGAGATTATCCATACACCTTTTTAAAACAAAAATTGAAATTTCATTGTTTGTGTGTATATGAGATTCATGCATTATATTTCATAATTATATTTCATAATGCATGAATCCCATAATGTAGAGACTCATAGAACGTACATGTATTCACCTAAAGTCATCAAAACCAAGAAACTAACCGTGTCCGGATCTTTCCCTTATTATAAAATTGATTTTTCTAAAATCTTGAAAACCCATTATAAAAATAATTCACAATCTTCCTTCTTCAAGCTAATTGATCCAAGATCACATTTAGCCTGAGAAATCAAAAACATCTTACGTATTTTAAGTTACAGACAGGGAATGGGATGCTCACAGGAAAGGGCAAATAAACAGCAGGAAACACTAAAGTCATCAGAAGTGTTGGGGAGGAGGTGTGCCTCACCCACATCAAAGGAGCAAAACCCAGCCCATTCTATTTGGGGTGAGGAAAGGATTCGACCCCCTGGGGTGTTCTTTTCCACTAAAAACTCCAGCCTGCATAAATCTTCTGCAGACTGAAAAAAAGATCTGCATGTGCAACAAGGATCAAACCATTTTCAAAGGATTTTTAAATGGTAATCTTTTAAAGGGAAAATGAGGGGGTAGAAATTACATCTGTCATCAAAGAATCCTCCCTTCTAAAAATGTGTAATTGCGGCGTGGCCTGCCCCATCCAGGCATAAAAGCAGCTCTAAATAAAAGTCCTCTCTAAAATTAACTGAGTATAAAAATTCCCCAGGGACCCAGAGAGGTCCACTCCATTTTCTAATCATGCACTGTTTTGCCTTCCAGAAACACTTCGGATTAACATCAAACCTTTTTACGCCTTTGCCAATTGCACCCAAGAGCAATGTTGGGCTCCATATAAGAGAATCTTGCTTTGTGGCTCCCACTGGGCCTGTAATATGTTCAGACAAAGTAACTAACTAGCTTGTTTAAAAAGTGAACAAATAACCACAAACTTGGCTGGATTTTTAAAATGGGAATTGGAATGTTTTCAGTAGAGTAACAAGTAATAGGTTAAGAGCCTATGCCATGTGCTCTGTGCTCACTATTTTTTTTGGGGGTGAGGGTGAGGGGATTGTCACAATTCCAAAAGGTGTTTGTCAAACACCTTGAAGGGTCCATGAGAGGGCCATTTGAAGACCAGTGGCTTCCCTCAGTGACCTAACCCAAATCTAACAGCTAGTAAAGGGCAGAGTCAGGACTTGTTTGAATCAACGTATGAGGTAAGGACTCCAACAAGTGGACTGGGTACACTGTGCATATTGTGGATACTGTGGCTACAGCTACCATTCATGAATAATTCCTCACAACTTGCTTTATTTGTCTTGCACCGAAGCCTCTTCAATGTGTTTACAGCTAACGAACTTCATCTTCAAACTAACTTAAACAGAATAGGAAGATGACAAAAATAAGAGGTCTCAGCTATAGGGAAAATGAATGGCAATTAGCCTAATGATTTTTTTAAGCCAACTTTTGCCATCATTTAAAACAACATTTAAAGAGTATTTAACATCTAAAACATAAGTAACCTTGTCTAATTTATTCAGAAAATTTGTCTTCATTGTTTCCATCTCTTGGCCAAAAGACTTACCTATCTTTAGTCTTAGTCCTAAAGACATATTGGAAAGGGAGGGAAACCCAAAAGCAAAAAGCTCTATGAAAGCCAAATGTCAACTGAGTAAATGAATAATTATTATTCTGATCAATGGTCTTGAGGTTTTAAAAGCTCAATAAATGTTTTAAAAGTAATATATAATAATATGCCAAATTTATGAAATGTCTTTACTCATTTCTTTTTCCATTAATGATCCTATATAATAAAATGGTAATATACAAATCAGACAAACAGAAGAACGACCAGTTGCCATGACACGCACTGACTACTAAGAGCAGATGCTCAATGCAGGAGCTACCCCCAGCATGCAGACCCTGATGGCTGGATAGTGAATGGGGAACTGGGGTTGGGTGGGGCAGCTGCAGGCAGCCAGGGAAGATGGCCCTGATCACAGGCCAGGCCTAGGGACTGTACTGTGCACAAATTTTGTGCGCCGAGACTCTAGCACAATATAAAATAATGCAAAATATACAAGTTGTGGGCACAGGCCTCAGTACTAATCTTTTGAATTTTTTGACCTGCAGTCTCCTCAGTCTTGAATGGATTTAATCTCTCTCACAGCTTTTATTGAAATTAAAAAAAAAGCACTATGCAGTTTTTGAAGAAAAAAAAATAGGATTATATTAATCCCAAATGTTAAAGAGTATATGCTGGCTTTGTTTAAGGACCTTTGGAAGATAGACATTAGATATTCTTTTTTTTCTTTTAATCTTTATTGTTCAAAGGATTACATATGCCCTCCTCCCCTTTATTTTAAATGCTTATGGTGAAACTCTCTTTCCACAGCTATAACAATTGAGGCCCCGGGAAGAACTGTGACTTTTCTGGGGTCACAGAATATCCCGGGAGGAGAGGAAGCTAGAACCAAGAGCTCTTTCTGCGGCACAGGAATTACTCAGGAATCACAGCTGTGTTATCTAATGATGCAATCATTTGTGATGTCTGCTCTTTTCATTGAGAGTTTTTAGTGTAAGCATGATGTTAACCATGAAGGCCAAAATTATGACATACCAATATTTGTCAATAAAGGCGTACTTAAGGATAGCTAAGCCCTGAGGTGCTATAAATCTCTGGCTATATTACGGTTAAACATGCAAGCTTTTAAATGGAGAACAGAGTGTTGTCAGCAGAAAAATTCCTGATTTCCCAATTGCTTGACTAGTTCAGGCACAAGTTATCTAACTATTTGCAGCTCCACAAAGTCTAATAGATTAAGCACACTCCTTGTAAACAAATGGCTCTTAGAATTATTACTCTTAGGGGAACTGGCTACATTTCTTCCTGTAGTAGCACATTTTTCACTGTTCAATAGCAATTACTTTTAACCCTTTGTTTGAAACAGATTAGAAAACCTAGAGGGAGAAAATACTAATGTTTATAACCAAAGGTGACTTTTGAATTATCGCTATCTACTCTATAAAAGCGAAATATTAAAATTAACCATTTCTCCGAGACAGGGTAAGCCACGCCCACCAGCCAATCAGAGCGGCTGTATGCAAATTAGCCCAGCCAACATGGCGGCTGCCACTCACGGACCTGAGTAAACAACCCTTTCCATTGCGGCAGGAGCGAAAGTGAAGCTGCGCCCGCTCAGCTCAGCTCCGATTAAACTGCCTCTAGCAAAACACAGCTTTGAAACAATGTAACAATCATAGAATCCTCCGGAGCTGAAGGAAAGAGCAGCCCGGGCCTAACCAGTAAAAGTAACAATTGTTTCATTATAGACACTGCCAGGTGAAGCAAAGAG
>PVJC01044672.1:0-14022 GCA_004026665.1 Murina feae
GTAGCTGGACCTCGCTCTTCTTGTGGGCTCTCTCATGCACTGCGGCCTAGCTCTCCTCCATGTGGTCATCCTTTATATGTGGCGTCTCAACCACCAATACCTCTCTCTGCACTTGACCCCTCCTTCGAGCAGTATCACATGGACTCTGCGCATAGTGAGTTTCCCTGTAAGTGAAATAGAAATTACAAGCCATCATCAGGGCTGGGCTCAGAAATTCCAAATTTTCACTTCTGTGTAATGTCAAACAACTCACAAGATTAGTCCAGATTCAAGAAGAGAGGGAGGGGTAGCACAGATGTAGTAGTACAAGGAAAAATGGTTGGTGGACATGCTTATACAAAGATAATTAATCTTATCTTCACTAGCACATCAGAATTCTGAGCAAGGGACAAGTATTGCAGGAGTCACACAAATGGCGATCAAGGCACAGAATAAGGTTTTTGTTGCTGCTCTTTTGTTAATCCTCACCCGAGGCTATTTTTCCATTGATTTTTAGGGAGAGTGGAAGAGAGAAGGAAAGACAGAGAGAAACCTCGAGGTGAGAGATACACATTGATTGATTGCCTCCTGCAGAGCCCCGAAAAGGGCGTGGGCTGGGGAATAGCCTGCAGCCAAGGTTTATTATGCCCTTGACCAGAATCAAACCCAGGACCCTTTGGTCTGCAGGCCAACACTTTATCCACTGAGCCAAACCATCTAGGGCCAGAATATGTTTTATTAGAGGTAAAGTTCAATTTGTTTAAGCTACAGTGAGCTTCCTCTTGCTTTATCCCGGAATTAGACAGATTTACCCTTTTGTTTACATGCACAATTGCAGGACTTCCTGCTCTGGGGGGCAGAGCCTTCCTGGGAGAGTTCACCAAATGGGCAGAAACTGAAGACAGAGGAAAGGAGTGAGCCATCTGCATCCTATTCATCTTCCTAGCCTCACAATTCTGTCAGTCCAACCCCCCAATGGGAAGAAATGAGTTGGGGCAGAGAAGAGGGCAGGAAGCTTCTTCCCAAGAATGTGCTTGCTGGTCTCTTCACAAGCTCGAGGATCCATCTTGGGATGAAGACAAGAAAGCAGGGGGCAGATGGCTCCCTCTAACATATTCAATTTTTTTCCCCTTTCACCGGGTCTAAACTTACAGTCAACCAGGGGTGCGACCACCTCCGCAGGAGAGGAAATGAAGGGTCTATTAGGGAGCACTCAATGCCACAGTCCTGTGGCCACATCCCAATACCAACCACTATTTTGTTCATTGTCCTGAGGCCAAAGAGAAATATAGGTCTGTTTGTTGTTGTCGTTGTCATTGTTTCTTTGTTTGTTTTAGGTGTCCTGACCTAGTTTTGAAGTCCCAGCTAGAAGTTGGTCAGTTGAGCTTTTCTGAGCACTAATTAAGTTCACACTCTCAATCACTTACTTCACAGGCTCTCAACCTCCAGGCCGCTATGTAGCAGCCCTAGTTGCCCCGGGGCGAGCTCCCAGACAAGTAGGGACAGTTCCTATGCCCAGAGCCCAAGAACTTATTCCAATGAGCCAGTTTACAGAGACCTGCACTGGGTTAAACCTACGCTGGTTTTCATACGTACGCTGCCCCCTGCAGCTCCAGCTTGCCATTACCCTGGCCAGGGGTGCAACGCCCTGTTTGGCCCTGCCTGGAAGCCTTTCATTTGGAGCTCTAAGTAACAAAGAGTCCTGCCTTTCATCTCTCAGAGTGTCATTGTTGTATCCTGACATCAAAAGAATCTTTAAATCTTATAAAACACTAAGGTGGGCAATTTAGCTCTTTCCCCCAAAGGCTCTGAAATGTGTCAACACTGAACATTAACTAAATCAACTCTAAGACCTACATCTTGTACTGACAGTTCACTCCCTTCTGGGTTCCCATCTCAGAGTAGGTCTTGTTGTTCAAAACACCTGAGCTGAAGTCATGTAATGAGCTCAAATGATGGATTTAAAAACTGTAATATTATAAAGGTGATGATAGGAAACTGGTCTAAACTTGAATAATCAGATCCAGTTCAACCTCCCTTTATCAAATACTCCAACATCTGCTTGTACATGTAGTCTAAGATATTGAAAATAAAAACTAAGAACGCCACAAAAATTAAAGTTCCCAGTCACCCTGGTTAATGTTAACTTTGGCCTCAACTGTGGGCTCTCACGCGTGTGCCTGGATACAGTCTCAGTCCTTCTGCAGCCACAATTTGCTGTCTTTCACTGGACTGGGTACAGCTGCGTTAGGATGTCCACGCTGGTTCATCTAACCCCAACACGATAGCGGGCCTCGCATCTTATAGAGAAGAGGTTGAAGAGGACACATGAGACTATCACAGCTCTGATAGTTTGCTCACTCATGAGACTCAGCAATACAGGGGAAAAGTCCCCAATGCAGTCATCTCAAGCAGAATCCATCATTTACATTAATCAAATGAGCATCTTCATTGCTGAAATGTAGCTTTGGCTCAGCAGTGCCCGAGGAAGGGCAGAGGGAGAAAATCTTGCTTTCAGCTCCTCTGGCTATGCCAGTGGTTCAGTCTCATGAGAACTACAATCAGCTGGGAGAGACTTCCCATCAGGAGGCTGACGAGAGCACTTTGTTTCCAAATGTAGTAGATGCTCTCTACATTCTCTCCACATGTAGTAGATGCTATCAATGCTCTCTACGTTCTCTCGGCACTCACCACGACCATGCAGCCCTGAAGACCGCAGCTGAGGGCATTCCCAGGGTGTGGGGGTGTGCTCAGAAGTGCTGGCGATCTGAGGCCCTCAGAAATAAGTGAGTGCCCTCAATGAAATGATGGACAGGAGGAGCTGGTGAATAAATAACCCAGATTTTTGCTGCTCAAGTGGGACACATTCCATTCCTCAGAGGGACCCAGCAGGTCTGAGTCTCAGTTGCTCATAGTAGCACCCATTTGTTCATTTTCTTTCCTTCCTCACTCTACTTCCTCACTTTCCTCCTGGTGCTTCTTGACATATCTCCCAAGTAAACTGCCTCCACCACAATCCTTGGTGCAGGTTCTGCTTCTGGAAGACTCCCACCTTAAACCCCATCCCTATGGAAAAAGTTCCTTCCTACATACTCTCTTCTCTGTCATGGGATGGCTTTTCAGCTACAAACCCCAATAACATCTGCAAAACCCTTTGGTCATAGTCATGGGCATGGTATCTCATCATATTCCTAGTCTCATCATTCTGCCTATCATCTCTCCTCTCCCTGACATGCAGCTAATCCATCATCACATCCGTTTTCTTTTAAAATTGTTTCTCTAATCTATTCATTACTCTCTAGCTCTACTAGAGCCAAGATAACTTCATCTCCTCCAGAATTATTACAACAGTTTTCTAACTGATCTCCTGGCTTTTCCTCTTTCCTGCATCATAAAATTCATTCTTACAAAAAAATATTCAGATTACTTTAGAGCATAAGTTGGATCATATAATTTGTATCAGTGTAGAATTTATTCATGGGTAAGTAAAGGAAAATCTAATTTATGGTGGCTTAAGAAAAAAAAAAGAGGCTTATTTTTTCTCTCATATGAGAAGAAGTCCCCAATATAGGCAGTTCAGAGCTGATGCAGAAGCTGAACAGTGTTAGGACCCAGCTACTTTCTACATTTCTGCTATTCTTACATTTATCATGTGTCCTCATGGTCACAATATAACTGCTGCGCTTCCAGGCATCATATTTGTATTCCAGGATGAAAGTTAAAAAAGAGAAAAGTACAAAATTTGTCAAAATTAAATTTCCTTTTTATAAGGAAATCCAAAGATTTCCCAGACACTCTTCTAATCTAAACTAATAAAGGCGTAATATTAAAATTAACTGTTTCTTTGGGATGGGTAAGCCACGCCCACCAGCCAGTCAGAGTGACTGTATGCAAATTAGCCCAGCCAACATGGAGGCTGCCACTCACGGACCTGAGTAAACGGCAGCTTCCATTGCAGCAGGAGTGAAAGTGAAACTGCGGCCCGCTCCGCTTATCCTAGCTCAAGCAAAACACATGTTTGCAACAAAATATCATTCATAAAATCATTGGGAGCTGAAGGAAACAGCAGGCCTGGCCTGACCACTAAGAGTAACATTGTCTCATTATAGACGTCACGAGGTGAAGCAGAGAGGAGGCTTCGTTAGTAGGAGGCCTTGGCTTAAAGGAACAGTGTATCAATTATAGAAGATAAACAAACCCCAGAAACCTGCGTCCAGCCAGCCTTGCTGGGACATTGGGTCAATGGGAGCTGTGGGCAGCCTTAAAGCCTAAAAGCACCAATCAGCCCGTCACCCACACTGGCCACACTCCAATGGGGTGAGGGACATTCCTGGGGGGCTTGGCCAGCCTGCAAACAGCCATCAGCCCCTCATCCAGCCTGGTCAGGCATGCCAGCAGGTGGATATCCCCAGAGGGGTCCCAGATTGTGAGAGGGCACAGGCCGGGCTGAGGGACCTCTCAAGTGCACAGAGCAGCTGCAGGACGGAATAGCGCAGGACCCAGGACCAGTGAGTGGGAAAGAGGCGGCAGGGTTGGCGGCCTGCTTGGCGGCTCCCCAGACCCTTTGCGGGGCACCGGGGAGCGGGAAAGATGTGGTGGGAGCCGGGGGCCTATTTGGCGGCTCCTCAGGCCTTTTGAGGGACACTGGGGAGTGGGTAAGAGGTGGTGGGGAGGTTGGCGGCCTGCTTGCCGGCTGCCCAGGCCCTTTGAGGGGGCATCAGGGAGTGGGAAAGAGGTGGCGGGGGGTCAGCGGCCTGCTTGGTGGGCTTCCCAGGCCCCTTGCAGGGCACCGGGGAGCGGGAAAGCAAGGCTGCAGGGGCTGGGGTCCTGCTTGGTGGCTCCCCAGACCCCTTGGCAGCACCGGGGAGTGGGAAAGGAAGGCAGCAGGGGACCGGTGAGTGGGAAAGAGTTGGCGGCCTGCTTGGCGGCTCCCCAGGCCCTTTGGGGGGGCACTGGGGAGCGAGAATGCAAGCTCTTGGGAGTTGGGGCCTGCTTGGCGGCTCCCCAGGTCCCTTCCAGGGATCAGGGAGCAGGAAAAGGCTGGCCTGACCACGAGGTGAGGTTTTCCCTGCTTTCTGGTGGCTGGAGGAAGATGGGCAGTAGGCAAGCTTGGGAGGCAGGCAGCACCCAGCCCTGGCCACAACTCAAAAAAGAGAACAACATGCAGGGAAGGGCAAGAGTCTGAGAGATCAACATAGAGGGGGTGCCTACTCCAAGCCTCGACGGTGTGCCTGGGGGCAGGCTTCCAGCAGGTAGCCACACACAGGAGGACTGCTCCGAGCCTCAGATGCGGCTGGGGGCAGGTCCCCATTGGCGACACACACACACACACACACACACACACACACAAAAGGCGCCTGGCAGACTGGGGCCATCATAGGACATCCACTGAGGGGTTCCAGACTGTGAGAGGGGGCAGGCTGGGCTGAGGGACCCCGTGCATGAATTTCATGCATGAATTTCGTGCACCAGGCCCCTAGTCTATACCAATAATAGAGGAATATGCCAATTAACTGGGACACTGTGACAGTAACAGTAATGACCAGCAGGCTGTGTGGGGAAACCAGGTTGGCAAGGGAGTTAGTGAGGGATGACCACAACTGAACAGCAGGTTGCGTGGTATGACCAGACTGGCAAGGGGGTCAGTTGGGGGTGACCAGACCTGTGTGTGTGTGTGTGTGTGTGGAGGGAAGTTGGGGATGACCAGGCTGGCGGTGGGGGGCAGTTAGGGGAAACCAGGCTGGCATGGGGGGTCCGTTGGGGGTGACCAGGCTGGCAGGGGGGCAGTTAGAGGCAATCAGGCTGGCAGACAGAGGTGATTAGGGGTGATCAGGCTGACAGGGGGGGAGCAGTTAGGGGCAATCAGGCAGGCAGGCAGGTGAACAGTTAGGACAGGCCTAAACTGGCAGTCAGACACCCCGCAAGGGGTCCTGGATTGGAGGGTGAAGGCTAGGCTGAAGGGAACCCGTCCCCCATGCACAAATTTAATGCACTGAGCCTCTAGTCACATACAAGCTTTTATCTTATTGACCAGAACTGTATCACATAATTATTTGTACTTGCAAGTGAGGCTTGAATACTAAGTATTTCAGTAGAAATGGTATTCCATGAGTCTACCTACATCATCTGCCTCATCACTCTCGTTTGGACATTTTAATGCAGTGATAATAAAAGTTAAGTTTATTTTAAAACAGTCTACAAAACATCTCACTGCTTCTTTAATGTCATTATTTATGCCTCCTCTCCTTTCTCTGGGTGTTTCAGCCACAGTGGCCTTTCTCCTATTCCTTCCTGACTCTGAGACTTTATACAGGCTTTTTCTTTTGTTTTTTTGAGGTAAATTGTATTATTGTTCTCAAGTCTTCCCTCTGCCCTTGTAATAAAGTGTCCACCTGTGTCCTTTTTAGAACATCTCCATGGTGGAGAGAGGGCATGCTTTCCCACCCTCATACCTGGAGCTTTGACTGATAAACATGAACAGACTTGATGCTAGTGGAGGCTTTAAATGTGCTGAGAAGTTTGTGTACTTCTAACATCCACCGTGAGAAGAGCCTCATTTATTTCTATCATCCACCGTGAGAAGAGCATGTCTCCATAGCTGTTTGGCTCTGCGTGAGGCCCTTGGAGCAGTCCCATCACCAGCCTGCAGCTGGAATTAAGCCCAGCTGGGCCCAGCCAAGATCATCCAGACCCCAGCCAAATCCAAGACTAGTGAGTGAGAAAAGTAAATGTTTTAAGCCACTGAGATTTCTATTATGATTGGAATGCAGCAAAACCTGACACAGTCAGAATTGTTCTCCTTCCCACTCTTTTTGCTAACTTTTATTTATCTTTGGGTCTCAAACGAAATGTCACTACCTCAGAGAGCTTTCACCTGTTATGCGTTTAAGCTTGACTATGCTTTTTCTCTGTTCCCTTCTTAAACCTGATGTAATTTGTAATTTTATATTCATGTTCATTTGTTAAAAATATACCTCCCACTATGGACTGTTAGATACTTGGGCTAAATTCTGTGTCTTCATTACTGTACATATCAGCACCAAACACATGCCTATGCAGTACTCAATAAATGTTTTTAGACCTGACTGGGGTTGCTCAGTAGTTAAAGCATCGGGCTACACACCAGAGGGTTTCAGATTCGATTTCCAGTCAAGGGCACATACCTGGGTTGCAGGTTCGACCTCTGACCCAATTTGGGTACGTGCAGAAGGCAACCAATAGATGTGAGATCAATGTTTCTCTCTCTCACTTTTCCCTCCTCCCTCCTCCCTCTCTCTAAAACTCAATGGAAAAAATATCCTCGTGTGAAGATTGACACCACCACCACCGACAACAATATGTTAGTTATTATTTATTGAGTAAATGTATATCCAATTGGAGAAATATTATTTTGCTATTAAAAACTTCTTTTTGAAGACTTTTCAATGGCATATAACCTATAGTTATGTAATTATGATCCAAATTGCAAGAATGAATGTGAATGTATTTGTACAGAAATACTTCAAGAAAACATACCAAAGTATGAACAATGCTTGTCTCTGTGGAAACATTACAGTGTATCTTTATTTTCTTTTTGATAATTTTTTTTTGTATTTTATATGTTTGTTCCAATATATTACTTTTATAATCAGAAAACACAATAAAAGTTATTAAAAAAAGAGGGAGAGATTAGTGCTTAGTTGTGCTTCTTTTAGTGATGTAATGAGAAGACTCTAAAGAACATCGGAAGCCGGAACAAAGCCTGGGCAGCTCGCCAGAACATTCTGAGTTGCAAATAACTCCTCCTGGGCTCCTCTGTTCTCAAGGTTCCCCAGGGTCTGTTGTTCCTTGCCTGCGGGAGGGTGTGTGACAAAGTACAGGGAGACCAGGGTCAAGAGGAAGGAGGGTCCCTCAGGACTGGGCTGATCAGGAGGATACACAGCAGAGCGAAGTCTGACAATTTAGGTGGGAAGTTCAGACTGAAGCCATCTTGATGGGTGGACCAGGTGAGCAGCTCAAGTGATGTGCAATTGCACATGATGATTTGCCTTCCAGGGGAGGAGTCTGGGATCTTGGAGCAAATGGACAAGTTGACTGCTGTTTGGATTCCCCAGGCCAGATGTTTCTGTGCTGGATTCCTTAGATCCCAGAGTTCCATAGGGATGTCTCTTGGGGGCAAGGCAGTGCTGGAAGGACCTTCCCATCCATGACTTCCATCAAAAAAGATCCACTATTATTAAAGATCCACTAGACTTGCTTCTGTAAGTCTATTAGAAGCAAGGGTTCCATTACTTTAAAAGGGGGTGGGGGTTAAAATCAATAATAATGATGAGGGAGAGGTGCCACTGAAGACTTTTGACAAGGGGAATGATGTGTTCAACATAAGGTGTTCACAATGTCTGGTGGGCCAGGTCGCAAGGCCAAGAGCAGTGAAGAGAAATTGAAGGACAGGGGACTGTTGCAAAAGGTGAATACTATAATGCTGATAGTAGTAGTAGTAGTAGTAGTAGTAGTAGTAGTAGTAGTAGTAGTATTAGTAGTAGTAAGCCAGGCCCTATTTGAAGTACTTTATCTACATTAACTCACTCATTTCTATACCAGCCTATGAAATGAATAGCATTGTCATCTCTGTTTTAGAGCTGAAGGCACAGAGATTGTACATAACTTACCCCAAGTCACACTGTCAGAAAGAGGAGAAGCCAGGAATTAACCAGGCAGGCCAGTTTAGAGCGGGATGGAGGGAAAAAGGTCCACCTGGCTGAATAGGCTGACAGCACCTCCTTCACTCTGCCCACCATCGCTTGACTTTTTATCCATGTCTACTGGCTTCAGGTTATTAGCCAGACTAACAGGATGTATCATACAGTGTGTGTGTGTGTGTGTGTGTGTGTGTGTGTGTGTGTGTGTGTGGCAGGGATGGGGGGTGTCAAATGTGGAGTCTGAAATCCTGGGTGGTGTGGGATGGGACAGAGTCAGGTAGGTAAATCAGGAGGAGATGAGGCTGAATGCAGCAGGGAAAATGCTGCATCCAGTTTGGGGTGGGAAAGGTCCCCGAGGGACATTCAGTGGTTATAACAGCATCCGCTGTCACTGTGGAGCAGTTCTTCCTACGAGGCATGCGAAACCCCAGATCTGTAGGCTCCTCCTCAGAGTTTCTGACTCAGGGGGTCTGAGCTGGGGCCTGAGAATGTGCATCTCTAACCAGCTCCCAGCTGCTGCTGCTGGCCCACAGACCACACTCTCCGTAGCTCTCTTTCATAGCTCGCCGCCATCTGCACAGCCCTTCCACAGACACAGTATCGTGAATCTTCTTAAACACTCCCCCATTATATTTTTGACGTGAGTGTTCTGAGAAATACACATAAAAAAACTCATTTCCTGTTGTTTTTATCTGATGTTCTTTACTTTAGTCATCAGAACTCTTGAGTAGCTGTTGTACATCTGTGCCTGTACAATAAATTGTTCCTACTGTTGGTTATGCTCTTCCCCACCCTGCTTCCAAATTTATCTCGTTTCTTTTCTTCTTTAAAAGTCTAAGGAAGCCTCCTCTGGCCCCTCCCCGCAATCTTTTTCTTTTTTTAATTCTCATCTGAGGATATTTTTTCCATTGATTTTCAGAGAGAATGAAAGGGAGGGAGGAGGAAGGAAGAGAGAGACATTGATGTGAGAGAAACACATTGACTGGGATGGGGAATGAGCGGGGACAGGGAAGGACCTGAAACCCCAAGTATGTGCTCTTGAATGGGTATTGAACCTGTGACCCTGTGGTCCATGGGCCAACACTCCAACCACTGGACCAAAAAGTCCAGGACCCTTCCCCCAATATTATTTGAGCCCCTGTTCTATACTCATGGGGCGTTTCTACCTTTCTCTGCTGAGCACAGTGACTGGCATAGAGTAAATGTTCAATAAATATCTGATGAATTAAGTAAATGATTAAAACAATCTGTCTCTCATCAAAATTATGATCTAACCTGTATCTCTTTTGTAGTACGTTCTTATAGCACATTTTAATCTCTAGAACAGGAATGAAAAATATACTTCATCTTAGAATCCAGCTCTTATCAATTATTGTGCAGAAGGATTTTTGAGGTCATATTTGAGCTCAGTAGAAAAGAGCAAGCAATTGATTTATATTGTTTGCCACAGGCAAGATGTGGCAAGTTGGGGTAATAATAGCATATATGTATTACTCTAGAGTGAATTGATTCTCCTCCACACATGTCCACACTAACAATGAAGAGTTGGGATAAAGGTCAATGCCTAAGACACAGCTGGATCCAATACATTTCACAAGGATTCTGAGAAGGGAACACTGGGGAGCTGGGATAATCGGGAACAACTCTCTGGAAGGGATGCCCTTAGCAAAGGGAATTCTTGGTCTCTGGATTAACTGCTCAGACACCCCAAACGGATCCTCTTCAGATGGAAATTGGATTGGCTGAAGGAATTTGGGATGTGCTGCTCCAATGGAAGTGCTAAGTGTATAACTCAAGCTTCTTCCCAGGGTAGAGAACCCAGATGGCATGTTCTGGTCCTACAGAGAGTTAATAGATTTTGGCACCTTTTTTCAGACCAGGAGTAGTTTCCAAAGAAAGGCCTCAACATACTGATAGGTTGCCAAGTGGAATTAGAGATTTGGGTTTCAACTTGTTCTCCTCTAGAATGAACACAAATGGGGAATGTGTTCAAATGGCACCAGAGGGAAAGCCAAGGGGCCAGGGCAGGGCCAGTGGAGCAGAGTCATGGACAATTTCAACAAGGCTGCTCAGGTGAACAGACGGGGACTCCAGAGAGTACAACTGCCTCTGAGGATATTTCTACCTTAACAAGTTTAACTTTTCTTTTAGGCCTCAAATAAAATTTGAGGATCAGTTATTCTTGCTATACGAAGATTTTTTTTAACCTCTTACTTGGCAAGGGTCTCAATTGAATTTTCTTAAAAGTTCCATGGTGGGGGCATGCAGGGTGCAAAACAAATTTAGTGCAGATGATATGCTATTGTATATAGACAATGCTAAAGATTCCACCAAAAAACTACTAGAACTGATATATGAATTCAGTAAAGTAGCAGGATACAAAATACATATCCAGAAGTCAGTTGCATCTTTATACACCAATAATAAACTATCAGAAAGGGAAAACAGGAATATAATCCCATTTACAACTGTATTTAAAAATACCCAGGAAAAAATTTAACCAAGGATATAAAACACCTATGCTTGAAAAATTATAAGATACTGAAAAATAAATTGAAGAAAATACAAATAAGTGTTCTATCCTTGTTCATGGATAGGAAGAATTAGCATCATTAAAATGTTTACCCAAAGCAATCTATAGATTAAATACAATTCCTATCAAGATACCAATGATGTATCACAGAACTAGAGTAAGACTCCCAAAAATTTATATGGAACCACAAAAGACCCCAAATAGCCACAGCAATCTTGAGAAAGAAGAACAGAGTTTTAGGAACCATGCTACCTGATATCTAACTATATTACAAGGCCATAGTAATCAAGGAAGCATGGTACTAGCATAAAAACAGACATCAAGATAAATGGAACAGAATAGAGAGTCCAGAAATAAACCCACGCCTTCATGGTCAATTAATATTTGACAAAGGAGGCAAGAACATAGAATGGAGTAAAGATAGTCTATTCAATAAATGGTATTGGGAAAATCGGACAGACACATGAAAAAACAACAACAAAGGAACAAAACTAGACCACCTTCTTACACCACCCACAAGAATAAATTCAAAATGGATTAAAGATTTAAATGTTAGACTTGAAACCATAAAAATTCTAAAAGACTACATAGGCAGTAAAATCTCAGACATTTCTAGTAGCAATGTTTTGTTTTTTGATTTGGTTTGGTTTTTTTATATATCTCCTCAGGCAAGGGAAACAAACAAAAAAAAGCAAACGGGACTACATCAAACTAAAATGTTATTGCACAGCAAAGGAAAGCATCAACAAAATGAAGAGACAATCCACTGAATGCGAGGAAATATTCACCAATGATACATATAGTAAGGGGTTAATATTCAAACTTTATAAAGAACTTATAAAACTCAACACGCCCCGCCCCCCAAAAAAGAAAGAAGAGGTCTCTTCTTCTAGCTTCTAGACCATGTAAAATGGATATGTCCTCTTGGGCTCAACCTTGAGGTGTCTTAGGTCTTCCTCAGTAGATGCCCACATGATCTCCCAAACACACTGCCCCCTGGTCCTTTGGAGAGGGCCTCTCTCATCCTTCATGATCTAATTTCTGCCCTAGCCTACATCACTTCTAGCTAGGATATAAGGCAGTTGTCTAAACATCTAGAATGTATTTGATATACTATTATTGTATGTCTTCAAGTAAATGTTTGATATTAAGGGACACAGGCCTATAGGATAATATTATCAAAATACACACCAATTAAGGGTCACTGTGAACCTTTGGGGCAGAACTGAGTGGAGATAATATTGTGAGTTGTTCCAAAGTATTAATAAAGATTATTTAATGAATATAAACAAGTGTTCAGCCTATGGAATTTACTAAAAGAGATGACTCTTTGTCACCCAGGGATGTCAAGATTCCTGAAAAAGAATAATACAAGGAATAACACTCTATTAAATCAGTACTGTGGTTCGTTAAATTGGGGAAATTCTACATGCCATGCTCTTTCTTGGGAGCCACAAGGCAGATCTACCTATCGAAGGCTCTGGGATTTCCTGCAGGAAGGGATATGTCTCCATATGACAATTTGGCTTGCTTTCTTTTTGTCCTAATTATTTAAGTAGACCGAATGGTCCTTGAGGGCAAGAATTAAGAGTTTGAACAAATGCACATCAGCATTCAGCCTACATTCAAAATTCTGAGAGGTTAACCCTAGCTGTCCCTAGCCTGCTTGGAGGATCCAAGATACTCTCCTCTCCCAAACAAGTCCCCTTGTAAGTGAAATCTTCAGACATACCCCCCTTGTTCTCTCGTGTGCTGACATCCTCCATGGACTTCAGAATGAGCAGCCAGGCTCTGCTTTTCAGTCCTGGAAAGTTTGAAAGAAAAGCTATTTCAAGAAAGAGGCCAGTCAAGGTGCCTTCAGAAGATGGGTTACCATGGAGACAAGATAAGACTGTCATTTTGAAAACTAAGGACAGTTTTTTCCCTCATAGGAAAACAGTTCAGTGAGGAGAGAAGGTGGATCTGACTGAGGCTGTTGTCAGCTACAGTTTTTTATCCCCAAGAGTGTTGTTCCTTGTGCAAGACAATGGTGTGTATTTCTTGGACACAGTGCTAGGAGGAATCAGGTAAAAAGGCTGGGGGTTGGGATACATAGAATAACTGCTATCCAGGAAAGTCACATGACTTCCTTTAGGTCTCAGTTTCACCATTAACTAAATGTGTGGCTGAAAATTAGGAGCAGGAGCCTGACATGCTCTCAGAAATGCTGCATCATTCAGCTATAATCCCAGTAGGGTTATTTTTCCTTCCAAGCTGATTTTAAAATGGAAATGGAAATTCAAGGGGCCTAGAACATCAAAGCAATCTTGAAAGAGAAAAACGAAGTGAAGAACTTACGCTGCACAACTTCATGACTAACTATGAAGCTACGATAATCAAGACCAGGTGTAACTGACAAAAGGATTGACAAAGCGATCTAGGGAGTAGAAGAAAGCACTCAGAAATAGACTCTCACGTATATAGTTATTTAATTTGCAGCAAAGACAGGAGAGCAATTCAATGGTAAATGGAAAGTCTTCTCAATAAATAGTCCTGGAACAACTGGACAGGTATATGGAAAAAAACATCAATTCTACCTCAGACCTTATGAAAAAATTAATTCTAGATTAATTATAGACCTAAAATGTAAAAACTAAAACCATAAAGCTTCTTAAAGAAAATGTCCCAACAGCATAGAAAACTTTGTTCTGTGCATGTTCACTGCAGACCTCCCTGAGCCGTGTCCGCTTGCTCCTCCTGTCCTTGATACCCCCCAGGCCATCATGAGGGCATCTATAGTGGATTGTGTTATTGGGAAAATTTTTCTTTCTTTTTTTTTTTTTTTTTTTTGGT
>PVJC01044673.1:0-14092 GCA_004026665.1 Murina feae
AGAGTTAGTACTAGAGGTAAAAAAAATTTTTTTAAATATATTTTATTGAATGTTTTACAGAGAGGAAGGTAGAGGGATAGAGTGTAAGAAACATCAATGAGAGAGAAACATCAATCAGCTGCCTCCTGCACATCTCCTACTGGGGATGTGCCCACAACCAAGGTACATGCCCTTGACCAGAATCGAACCCGGGACCTTTTAGTCTACAGGCCGGTGCTCTATCCACTGAGCCAAACCTGTTAGGGTGGTAACATTTAATTATTATTCTAGTTTTAAGCTTTCATATCTTGGTGTGAATATGTTTTGCCAATTCTTTGAGCAGATGTCGATAGAAAGGACAGCAGAGAGCAGGGAACACTTAAGGATAGAAGGCACAGATGAAAGGGGGTAGGGATAACAGGAGAGAGAAAAAAAAAAAGGCTTCTAGTCAAGGACAAACTCTTTAACATTAATTTAGGCCTGGCCATGAATATCACCAAACTGCAAATTTGATGCTAAAGTTAGATATTTACTTTAACCAATGAATGTAGCAGGAAAATACTTAGCTGTCTATCATAAGGCACTTGTTTCAGGAACAGCCCTAACCACAAAATCAATCCAGTTTGTGTCACTAAGGAAATCAGTTACCATTTAAACAAGGTTGATTAACAATGAGATACTTTATTCGGTGTTTGGCATTATTTTTAAAGAATAAGAATAATAGGAGCATTTATTAAATCCTTCCCATGTACCAAGCACAAGTCTCCTAACTTTACTGTATTAAGCCACACGATTCCCACAAAAGCCCTCGGACGGCATTACCGTTAACCCCATTGGACAGTTATGAAAACTAAGTCACGGAGAATTTAAACAGTGTTCCCAAGGCCAGAATCTGAATGCCGGTGGTCCCCCAGAGCTGTCTCTAGTGCTGTAATTTTAGGAATTCACATGTTACCAACAGCAGAACTGGCTGTATCTCCTTCACCTATGTGCTGCTTCTGCGTAGAATAAATCATGGTGTTACCAAGACAAGGCCTTAGCCTTTTCGCTGTGAACACCACACCTACTGACCTCATCCAAACCATGGTTTCAGCAACCGCATATGCTGACTCACAAAACCTCCTTTCTGGGCTTGCGTGTTCAATTGCCTATTTAATTTATCCAGTGGAGATTAGGTGTCCCACAAGCATTTCCAACTCAATATACATATTTTCCCCCCAAATTTGTTGCTCTTCACTTTAGTACCTCTCTTGCTGAAGAGCCCATGACCCCACCAGCTGCCAGAGTAATATTTTTACAGTGTAAATTATATCATGCCATAGTCCTGAACAAAATTCTCCAATGGCTTCCTATTACACTAAAAACACAACCCAAACTCTTCACATGGTGTGTGAAACCTATGCTATCAGTTCCCTTCTCACCCCTCCAATCTCATTTCCTTTCATGTTATCCCTCTTTATCTTACTTTGCTCCAGCCATTATAGCTCAGCATAGACCTATGAGCTGGGGGGTCAAGGTTCTGGGTCAGGACACATGCCCAGGGTTTCGGGCTTGATCCTCAGTGTGGGGCATGCAGGAGGCAGCTGATCACTGATTCTTTCTCATCATTGGTGCTTCTATCTCTCTCCCTCTCCCTTCCTCTCAGAAATCGACAAAATATGTTTTTTAAAAATGTTTTTTTACTACTTTCCATCCTCTCACTCCCTGATTAAGAGATTCTGACTGCATTCTAAAATAATTTTTGCATTTTTTGCATGAAATTGTGTGTGTGTGTAATATAGTTTGTGAGGCTGAGCAGATTAGCACATTTAAGGAGTTACGACATCTTAAATCAGCACTTATAACTGTGAGCGGGTAGCTTTATTGAAAAACTGATAAGTAATGTGAGTGAATCCTTAGGGCCCCATCTCTTAAAATTTATTTTATTTTATTTATTGTTGACAATGTTAAAGATGTGCCCTAATTAGATTCCCCCCCCTCCCCCCGCCCATTCCATTTCTACTTTTTCAGACTCTTATTTTTCACCCTTTCCTCTATGGCGCCCAATCCACATGCTACATGTGTAGTAAAGAACTTAAACTTGCCCAAAGAACATTCCTGTTTTGGCCCTCAGCTCCTGGGAAGCAATCTATAAGCCCTTGAATGTCTTGCCTGATAAATATCTTTGTTTAGCTGGGGGCCTTGGGCCATACCAGATAGTCTAACAATGTACGTTATGGTGTGAGCTTTGGGTCATGTGGTATGGTTCAACCTCCAGAGGGACTGCGGACTGAGATCAGCTACATGAGCAGTTGACCATGTCTGCATGACAGAGCCTCAGCAAAGATGCTGGACAAGCACTGGCTGGGTGGCTCAGCTGGTTGGAGCATCGTCCCCACACACCAAAAGGTTGCGGGTTCATCACATGTATCAGAAAGTTATATTCTTTCTAGCTTGTAGGAAAAAAAGAAATAAAGTGATTGTTTAAAATAAGATTACCAGTGTTGTAAACAATAAAGATTATACAGGCCTTAATATACTTTTCCTTTCCTTGCACATTTATTCAAATTGACTAAATTACTTAGATAATTGCCCCAAATCCACTTTCTATTGTTCTATGTAGTCAAATCCCTAGAGTTGGTCATTGCCAGAATTAAGACTTGCTGGCTGCGAGCTCACTGAGTTAAGGAACTAAAGAATGCTATTTAAAACCAACACTTTTATTTTATTTTTTCCGTATTATGAGCATATGGAGGGGGAAAGGATCCGAAGTATTCTTTTTTTCTATTAAAATCTCTTGTATGTTCATCATGTACCAGGCATGCGCTGAGCCCTTTACAGGTGTTATTTCATTGGATCCACGCAACAACCATATTTGAACAACGACTGTTCTCTTCATTTCAGAGTTGCTGACAATGAAGCTCAGAGCATTTCAGGTACTTGCTCAAGGTCACATAACTAGTAAGCATGGGACCCTAGACACAAACCCCAGCTTCTGGCTGCAAAGCACCTGTGCTTTAGCACAGCTGTCACACTGGTTATGTAAAAAGTGAAAATTGCCACTTTAATTTATTCTTGAGAGCTTGTTGGGAGGTTCTAGTAGGGAGAGTAGGTACTCATGTACCCTTGACCGAAGACAGGTCTCTCCCCTGGGGGAAGGTTGTCTCTTCCACTGAGCATGCAGCTTTGAGAGGGACAGGGACACAAATGGATCAGTGAGGGAGGAGGGGGACACCCGCCTAGCCAGCCAGATCAGCCAAATTAAATCTGGCGATCAATGGGGTGACAGATGTCTCAGCCAGATCACCCTAACATCCTTAAGTTATTCTTAATATAAATAGCACATCTATTCTGGTTAAAGAGTTAAAAGCAAACCTATTTATAAAATGAGAAATGAAGCTTTAACCTACATGTAAAATTTTTAATTAAGTGTCCAAAATGGGTTTTGGCAGAAAATACTTGGAATAGCTGCAGCTAGAATGAGCTGCTTCTCTGTTAACAATAAACACAGTTTGAATTAATTTTCACAGGAAATACCCTTCTGGAGACAAGTATTCTACGCATAAGGATTTCTACACATAAGATTTCTACACATGTGGTTTTCATACCTTGGGATCATGAACCTGAGAAAGCTGTGTGTGCTGAGAATGAGCTCCGCATCTCGCATGGTGTAAGTTATCGGGTAGAGGCGCTGGGGCTATGCCAATTTCACTGGCAGCGAGCCCACCAACAGTGGCAGAGTGCTAAGGAAAGTAGACTGTATGTGATAAGAAAAGGGATCTATATCTGTCAAATGCTCAGGAAACAGCTTTATAGAATTCATTTCTTTCTTCAAGTAAAATCATTGATTCAAGTTGTATCTAAAATGTGGTTATAAAACAAACACAAAATTCATATTTATTAATAGTAGAGTTAAATGGTTTTCTTAGCTGCATTAAAACTAAAAGGAGTAACTAAAAACACGGCAAATAACAGATGTTTATTGTTGCTCAGTCTTAAGGTCTCACTAAAATGAGAACAAAGAAATGTGGTTTCAAAGTACATGGGCAAAGTAAATGTGTAGAAGAGACAACAGCAGATAAGAGATATCAACGAAGTTTTAAAAGACGAAAAGCAAATGAAGTAGTTACCATAGCTGGAAAAACTGAACACTAGGACTTACAGATGCAGGTGTTAATGACAGGCAGGACAAGTCACATAGAAAAATTCCTGAAAAGGCTCAAGAATTGAAGGCACCAAATCACTGATATCAGAAGAGAGGCATTGGAGCTTCAAATGAGGGAAGGAGGGAGAATTGAAAGTCTAAATAAGAAGCTTAGAGGACGTAACAGAAGACTTAAGTAGAAACATCGAAACAATCGTGGCACCATACAGAGAGTAAGGGGATTTGGGTAAAATCTACCTCCTAAATGGTGAGACAGCCCTCTTCGAACCCCACAAGAGTCTCTCTATATCACTTGACTTCAATAATAGTGGCAACCAGGATTGTATTCTACAAGTAAAATATTGCAGGACTCTTCTCTAAGGAAACTGTATAGCGCTAGATATTTGTGGTGCAACAACATGATGGTCAGATCATCACCCTCTTTGTAAAATACAGCAGTTAACAAGCTTACCCATGCAAATAGAGTTTCCAAGTATATTTCTAGTACCTTACTTTTAAATGATAACACAGGTACAACAGACATATAAAGAACATTTCCAATATAAAAGTTAAGATATGTAACAAACAAAGACGTGCAGGAAGAAGAACAATTCAAAAAAATTATTCTCATCTGCAGAGTATGCAGAGTAAATATTGCATTAAAGAAAAAAGAATAAGATGCTATTTTTTTTAAAAGGGGGGAGACAACTGAAGTGAGAACACTCTTAAAAATTGAAACACAGCAGAAATAAAAAAATTAAATGTTTGAAATAGTGATTCATAGAAATAATATATAATAGAATAAAAAGCAAAGATGGGAAAATAAGAGCTAAAAATAAGGAGCTTAATCCACAAGATCCAATATCTGACCAACAGAATATGCATAAAGCACAATTAAATATGTCAGAGAGAAAGAACTGACAAGAGAAAATTACAAGAACATTAAAGATGTTTCCACATTGAAAGGACCTACTGAGTGCCCAGCACAATAAACTGGAAAAGACCAGTACCAAGGTACATTATTGTAATTTCAAAATATCAAGGACAAATAGATTATCTTAAGGGTTTAAAGAGGAAAGTAGAAAGCTCACATAGAAAGAATCAAGAATTCATATAATATTAGATTTTAATACATGAAAGCCAAAAGATAATAAAGTTTTTAAAATTCTGAGAGAAGAAAACTATATACAGCCTAAAATTATATACTCTACCAAACCACCTTCAAGCACAAGGGTGAAATAAACGCATTCTCAGAAATGCAATGGTACAAAATGTACCACCTAAGTGCACATTTTCAGGATGGTATTGGGTGTTATACTCCACTCAAATAAAAAAACAGATGATGGAAAAGAAAAATCTGGTGGTGAGTGGGTGGCTGGGAAGAGATCAACCAAAGAACTTGTATTCATATATGCAAAACCTATGGACACAGACAATAGTGTGGTGAAGGCCTGGAGGGATGGGCAAAAAAGGGTTAATGGGGAAAACAGGGAGACATATGTAATACTTTCAACAATAAAGATTCTTTTTTAAAAATCTGAGTTCCAGGACACTAAGTCGAACACAGATGAAAGAAATCAACTCTACAGGAACTGTAGAGACTATCAATCCATAGTAGAACAGGAGAATTTTAGCTTCCAGAGGAAATATCTCGAAGTAAAAAAAAAATGACTAGAGTATTTGGTGCATGTTTTGGAAAGTATTTTTTAAAGAAATTCTAGAATTCTTTTTGAGTAGCTGAGAAGTATTAATGATACTGACACAAAACACAAAACAGAAAATGCTGTGCAGGAAAGAAAATACGAATGTACATGGCTCAGTGGTAAAAACAAAAACAAAAACATGGCCATAGTAAGGTAAAATATAAATATTAATTTAACCAAAAACTTTGATAAAGCTATATTGAGAACAGAAAGAATATGGGGGAAAGGAGGCATATGATAGTATAAAAATGCTAAAACTTCACTATCATAAATAGGAAGTCAAAATAATATATAAGCATCCTATATAATAAAGAAATAATACGCAAATTGACCATCACGCCCTCACACAAGATGGCCTGCAGGGGAGGGCAGTTGGGGACAATCAGGCCAGCAGGGGAGCAGTGAGGCATTGATCAGGCTGGCATGGGAGTGGTTAGGGAGTGATCAGGCTAGCAAGCAAAAGCGGTTAGGGGCAATCAGGCAGGCAGGAAGGCAGGCGAGCCCCCGTTGGGAGCCCCGAATTGTGAGAGGGATGTCCAACTGCCAAGTTATGCCTGATCCCACAAAATGGATAGGGTGCAGGCTAGGCTGAGGGACACCATCCCCCCCTTCCCCCCCCCCCTCAGTGCACAAATGTCATGCACCGAGCCTCTAGTATTAAGAAATATGGTGGTTAAAGCTAAGAGAAGGTGTTAAAAGAGAGTTTGGGTAAGGATTGGAGTGGGTAAGGTCAAGGGATACTATTTGTTGTTTTATGCTTTGTAGTAAAACTTTAAAAAATATACTTGTAGCCCTAGCCAGTTTGGCTCAGCAGGTAGAGCATCAGCCCACAGATCCAAGGGTCCTGGGTCCAATTCTGGTCAAGGGCACATACCTCTGTTGCAGACTCCATCCCTGGAATGCAGCCAATCTATGTGTCTCTCTCACATCGATGTTTCTCTCTCCTTTCACTCTCTCTGAGAATCATTGGAAAAATACCCTTGTGTAAGGATTAACAATAAAAATAAAAACATACTTGTATTACTTTGACCTTTTTAAGTTTCAAAAATGCTCATAAGTATAAATATATTTATTTCTGAGAAGTTTCTAATTTGGGATTGTCATTAGCTCAAATAGATATATTCAGCAGTATTAAATTAAGGTTGCAAATAATATTTGTGATATTTATAAAACCAAAACTTCTCTGCAAATGTTTTTCTAATCTCCTGATTAAATGTTACATTTTTGTATGATGCCAGCTTAACAAAAAAAAATCTATTTTAGGAAAAAACTACTTCTACATTTCTGATAGCATATTTTCATTTCTTTTTTATGCTCAAAAGTATCCAATTTTCTAAACTCAAAGAAGTTTTTAAAAGTTTTTCTTTTTGTTAAGCACTCTCAATAAAAGTTTATGGTTATAAAAAAACAACAACTAATAATTATGATGTTCACCCTGAAATAAAAGAGTACATTTTGTATTCCACAAATAAAATCTTAAGATTGAAAGATATCTTTCACTTACTCTATTCACAAACATTCATCTTTACTAGTACTTATAGCTTTCTTTGCCTGAATTTTTAACATTTTAATTATGACACATTTTATCAATTATTAAACTCATAACATCAGATGATGGCAATTGTGATACAAGGGGCTGTATAGTGGAATTTTGTTGTTGTTGACAGAGATGGACATAGATTCCAGTGTTAGCTCCCTGAGCCAGGGCAAGACTCTTCTTTTAGCCTCAGTTTCTTTATCTATAATACTTACCCTGCTTCCTTTTTAAAGAATCTGTAGATATTACAATCAAAATACCTGATCTCAAATCTTGACTCTTCCATTATTAGCCTGTAACCCTTGGGGTGGTTACTTTTATTCTCCCTAATCTTGGTTTCAGAAGTTCTATCATGGGCATAATTATAAAAAACTTGTAATGAGGAAGTGGTGAAGAAAATATGTATTCCGCTACCACAGTGGCTGGGACATAATAAATTTCAGAAACTGTAATAGTAGTAATAAGACGTTAAGAGATAGAGTTTCTCTCGTCTTCATGACTACTTGAAGTAAACTAAAGTATCAGACATGACTTGGTCAAGAATAATATTACGTAAAGTGACATGTGACAAATGAGCTCATTTAACCTTTTCCCCATAAAAGAGAATTACAAAATGCTTTTCAAGACACTCTAATTCATTGATGTGCTATTTGACAGAGTATTTATCTATCTACTTTTCAGCTTGGTCAGTCAGATAGAGCACCACTCCTTCTTCAGTGCCTTCTCTCTACCTACATGTATTTCATTTATTTGTCTTTGCTCACTTGTCATTTTCTTACACTTATTTGGTTGATTGACTAAATTAACAAGTGGTTCATTGAATAGAAATGTTAGTTCTGTCATAATGAGTAAATTGGCCACCCTGCTGATAAAAGGCTAAAGAGAAAAAAAATGGTGGTGGGGGGGGGGGCATAGTGATATTATTACCTGTAGATCCAACACAATTTCAGAGTTTTTCTCTCTGATTTTAGCTTTTGTTTAATGTTTTTATTGATTTGTTAGAGAAAGAGGAAGAGAGAGAGAGAAAGAGAGAGAGAGAGAGAGAAGGAGAGAAAGAGAGAGAACTAGAAATAGTGATGAGAGAGGAACATTGATTGGTTGTCTCCTGCTGGGGACTGAGCCTGCAACATGGGCGTGTGCCCTGATGGGAATTGACTGGTGACCTCTTGGGTCATGGGTCAACACTCAACCATTGAACCACACTGGCTGGGCTATGGATGTTATCTTATTCATACTTCAATTATTAGCAATTAGGATTTTATGTGGCAAATGGAAGATACTTTTAAAATGTTGTTTAATAAATGAATAAATTAGGGTACAGATTCCTGAAACTCTTATCACCATATTACCAGAGCAACTAGCTTGAAAACAAAAACAAAACAAGACATTGAACTATTTTCCAAACCTCTCCATTTGAATTAAATAAAATCCCAAACCCACTGGTATGCAAATTTTATTTTGTTTCTTAATGATGTAAATCTAGAGGGAACATTTAGTATGTGCTTGTGTTATTTCAAGAAGTGCAAAGGTAATTCAGGCACAGTTTTCCACCCCCAAGAACTCCCACTTACAATGAAGTCACAAGCAAAGCCTTTTTACTGTACAAAACTTCCCTTTTATAGAGAGTGTGCTTAAAAATGTAAGCAATTTTACAGACGGAAGATCTGAGAAAGGTCATATTCTTAAAGGTCATATTTCCCCCCAACATTGGTTTCTTCATCCTTACAATCTCACTGTGCTGGGTAGAATTTTTTATTATTTACTGTTGAATTTAAGGTTGTGGTGACTTTAAACTCATGTGCTTTTGCTATCTGAGAGCAGAATTTTTCTATAAGCAAATAAGTATTAAGGTGATCTTCTTACCTTGTTCTTGTGCATGAACAGCAGCCCCTGCCACACATAGCACAATAAAAGGAAGAAGCAGTTTCCTAAGGAAAGAAAAGTAATTAGGAAAAACTTAGTTGGACATTTTACAACCTATAAATCATATAAAATACAAAATGAGCTATAGTACAAGATTAATAAGTAAGCTATTATTTTAATTAACACAGTATTTTAACAGTTATATTAATTATGGGCAAGCGTTCTGGATTTAAGTTCCAGCATTATTCACTTTTCTCTTTGGTTAATCCTCACCTGAGGATAGCTTTTCATTGATTTTTAGAGAGAGTGGAAGAGAGAGGGAGAGACAAGAGAAACATCAATGTGAGAGAAACACATCGATTTTGCCTCCTGCACATGCCCCAACCAGGGCCCAGGCCGGGGAGGAGCCTACAACCAAGGAACATGCCCTTGACAGGAATCAAACCCAGGACCCTTTGGTCCTCAGGCCGATGCTCTATCCACTGAGCCAAACTGGCTAGGGCGCATTATTCACTTTTTATTACTCTGTGCCTCAATTTCTTTATCTACTAAATCTATCTCATAAGGTGTTTTGAAAATTAACTGGAAAACTTCATGTGTAGCACACAAAATAATACCTGGCACATATAAGCACTCAATAAGTGTGTAGGTGACATTATTATTATCATTATATTATTTTATATTAAGTTAAATTACCATACATGCAATTTATGCAAAGTAATAAAAATTTACACAAAATAAGCACAACTCATAGTCACTTAACCATAGATTGATGGAACTAGTTATTCTTTAAATGAAATCTAATATAATAAAACAGTAATATGCAAATTACCCTCACTCCATTATATCTAAGCCATGCCCACCAGCCAAGCCACGCCCACCAGTCAATCAGAGCAACTATATGCAAACTAATCCAAGATGGTGGCCAGCAGCCATGGAGCTAGAGCAAACGAGAGGCTTCATTGCACCAGCAATGGAGGAAACTGCTTGCCTCAGCTGGCTGTGGCCTCTGCTCAAGGCAACAAAGTTTCAATTACATAAGCCACGGAGCTGAAGCAAAAGGAGGCTTTGTTGCACCAGCAATGGAGGAAACTGCCTGCCTAGGTAGGTTGTGGCCTTCACTCAAGGCAACAAAGTTTCTATTATAGAAGAGAAATAAACCCCAGAAACCTGCTTCCAGCCAGCCTTTCTGGGACATTGGGTCAATGGGAGCTGTGGCCAGCCTGCAAACAGCCATCAGCCACTCACCCAGGCTGGCCAGGCACCCCGGGGGGGGGCCACCCACCCTAAAGGGGATGTGGTCTGCCTGCAAACAGCCATCAGCCCCTCAACCAGGCTGGCCAGGCACCCCAGCAGGGACCCGCTCCATGAAAAGACTGTGGCCAGTCTGCAAACAGCCATCAGCCACTCACCCAGGCTGGCCAGACACGCCAGCAGGACTCCACTCCCTGAAGGGGATGTGGCCCTCAGTACCTTACCCAGGCTGGCCAGGCACCCCAGCAGGAACCCGCTCCATGAAAAGACTGTGGCCAGTCTGCAAACAGCCATCAGCCACTCACCCAGGCTGGCCAGACACGCCAGCAGGACTCCACTCCCTGAAGGGGATGTGGCCCTCAGTACCTTACCCAGGCTGGCCAGGCACCCCAGCAGGAACCCCACCCTGATTTAGGACACACTTCAGGGCAAACCAGCCGGGCCCCATCCATGCACCAGGCCTCTATCCTAAATAATCCCATACAATAAAAGGGTAATATGAAAATTGACCCTAACAGCAGAACCACTGGGAATGACTGGTCACCATGACACACACTGACCACCAGGGAGCAAACGCTCAATGCAGGAGCTGCCCCTGGTGGTCAGTGCACTCCCACAGGAGTAGCTCTGCTCAGCCACAAGCCAGGCTGACAGCTGCCAGTATAGCGGTGGTGGTGGGAGCCTTTCCCGCCTCCTCAGCAGTGCTAAGGTTGACTGACTACAGCTTAGGTCTGCTCTCTGCTGGCAAGTGGACATCCCTCGAGGGCTCCCGGGCTGCCAGAGAGATGTCAGAGTACCATCTTAGGCCTGATTGCCTGGAGGGTGGGCCTAAGCCAGCAGGTGGACATCCCCCAAGGGGTCCCAGACTGCAAAAGGTTACAGGCCAAGCAGAGAGACCCCCTGCCACCTGGAATGCACAAATTTTTGTGCACCAGGCCCCTAGTTTATAATGAAAGCCATTTGAATATCATATTCAAATCACTTGTACTAGATACATGATTCTTTGCCTCTGAAAATAGCAATGGTCTGTGTATATCAACATGAACATTTTGATTAGTAGTATTTGTGAGCACAATACCTAATCACTGCAAATCAAAATCTTCATTTATATAGATTAGCTAAGTAAAAAAATTTTGTAATTTTTTTCAGTATAACCACATTTTTGATATTTTGTTAAATAGTCTTCATAATTGGCAGTATCTACTTTCCAAGTCAAGAGTCATAAAGATAATTTTAAAAATTAATGAGCATGCTGACAACAATATTTTATTAGTTCATTTTTGCTAATGTAGGTCCTGATTCTGCTTTGTATTCTAACCCAGAGATTCCTCAAATGATGTTTCTGTAAAATATTATTCTGCAAGGAGTGATTACAGAGCTTCTGAAAATTAATTTTATTTTTATTAAGTTCCTGGTGTATTAGTAGTAATTGGTACATTTTCTATTACCAACAATAATTGTTTACCTTTACCAACTAGTATAAAGAGCCTCTTAATCTAAGAAAGATGATCTTTTACAAAGTGAGATAAAAATATAAAATTATACTATTCTCTTTGATATAAAGGAAATAACATTTGTATTAAAATGGTATTAATCATTTTTTAGTAAATGAAAAATGCACATTCTGTGGTTATACTCAGTTCAGAGCACCATTTTCATAAGATAGGCTTGTAAATTTCAACTGATATGGGCAAATAAGTGAACCATATACAGTATTTTAATGAAGCCTATAAAATATTTCCAGACAGGGTGTCATCCTTTTAGAACAACACTTTTCAAATGCTAGTTTACCAAAGAACCACCTGAGATTCTTGTGACAAATGCAGATTCTGGGCCTTGCCATAGAGATGATTCATAAATTTGAAGAAGATCCTCAGAATGTGTATGATTCCAACTAAGTGATTCTAATATAGATTACGTGTATACCAAACTCTAAAAAAAAGCAGCTTAGGCCATTTACTATTTATAGTTACATTGTACTAAAAATATACTTAAATAAACGTAATTTTGCTTAAATCATGTCACAAATCATGACACAATTAAGATTATTTAAACTTTTTTAAAATCCTTTCTACTGCTCTATATTGGTGGTTTTCAAACTTTAGAGTGCATGGGAATTACCTGGAGGGCTAAAGATGGCCGGGTCCCACCCTGAGATCTTGTGCCTCACTGGGTCTGGGGTGCGGCTGCACACACGGCATTTATAAAGAGTTCCCAGACAATGCGGATGCCCCTGAACTGGAATCGCACACTGAGGACCACTCTTCCGGCATCGGTGACACTGGAGGGCTGATGCAAGGCCCACGCGTTTCGGATCTGTTTTTCACCTTGGCTGCACAGTAGAACCACCTGGTGAGTTTTAAAAACTCCTCATACTGGGTTCCTGCCAGTCCTACCTCCACCCCGAGTGACTCTGATTTTGATTTGTCTGTAGGACCGGGATTTTTAAACACTTCCCAGCTGATTCTAGTGTACAAACAAAATTGAGTACCACTGTCGGAGATTAAAATGATTTCTCTGGGTTCTCTAGGATGGATCTCAATACAATCTAGAGCACTGGTTCTCAACCTTGGCTGCACATTAGAATCATCCAGAAATCTTTTTAAAATCCTGATTTCTGGGCCTCATCCTCCGGAAATTCTGTTTCTTTGTTGTGGGGTAGGGCCCAGAATTCAGGATTTTAAAAAGATTCCCAAGTGATTCTAATGTGCAGCCAAGACTGAGAACCACTGATCTAGAGTTTGCATAAAAGGAGGCTCTTTTCCTTTCAAATTTATATTTTCAACAAATAGATATAGATCCGTGAGACTATGAGTGGCCAGGATTACAGTCACTAGAGGAGAGTACCTCAGAACTATGCTGTTTTGGTAGGAAACGGAATGTGAAAAGAAGCTCGTCTCACCTGCCAAGGTAATCTGGCTCACTTAGACCTTACAACAACCAGCAGGCATTTTTCCAATTAGAATAAAGCTAACTAATGAAGAGTACAACAACCAGCATTATTCACTTTGCAATTTAGCCACCCCATAGACTTACCAAACGACCTCAGGGGAGAAAACTAGAAAATACAGTTATTTCTATACATGTTAACAAATCCATTCCTGGAGTGAGGCAGGAAAGTATGAACACATCAACATCATCTCTAAACCAAGTGATTTTAGGGAATTATGACAAATCAGTTGAGCCATACCTTATGTAAGTGTACCTCTGTACTGCAGCTGATGAGTAATGGAGGGTTGGGGATGAGTGACTGATTTTATAACTCTTTTTCTGATTATACCAAAAACTAATAGCCAAGTAAGAAAGAACAGAAAAGGTCCAATTCCTCACCAGGCGTTCACGGCCCTTACTCAGCTCCAGCCTTCTTGTTTTAGCGATATAGATCCCACTATACCTGACACCCCCAAAGTTCCAGCCATTCCACATTATTCTCTACTAGGGGCCCGGTGCACAAAAATTTGTGCACTCGGGGTGGAGGGAGTCCCTCAGCCCGGCCTGTGCCCTCTCACAGTCTGGGACCCCTCAGTGGATGTCCTATGATGGCCCCAGTCTGCCAGGCGCCTTTTGTGTGTGTGTGTGTGTGTGTGTGTGTGTGTGTGTGTGTGTGTCACCACTGGAGACCTGCCCCCAGCC
>PVJC01044674.1:0-14014 GCA_004026665.1 Murina feae
CGAGCAGAGCCACCTGGGAGAGAAGAAGTTCTTCATGGGTAATGGGTAAAGCTGCCCGCTAAGGAGACCTGCTCATAAAATATCTGGTCGACATGTCTAGACCATATATCATGGATAAGCTGATGCTATTTTTACCAGAGAAATTAATAACGTACTGAAACAACATGTTAACGGAGGTCTTAACACAAGAAATGAACTTGGCAATTGGGACTATTCTTAACTTTGTAACGAGGAAGATCGCTGCTGTTACTGAAACCCAGTTTGTTAAACGCATGAAAAATATCACTTATTTCTTTAAGAAGAAGAAGAAGCTTCGTGAACCAATCTGCACTCATGTGGTTTAAGAAAAAAATATATTACTTTCTTTTCAATTTTTTTTCCACTTGTTTTTTCTTTAAATATTTTGATTGATTTTATAGAGGAAGGAAGAGGGAGAGAGACATAGAAACATCAATGATGAGAGAAAATCATGGATTGGCTGCCTCCTGCATGCCCCACACTGCACATTGACCTGAAACTGGGCATATTCCCTTACTGGGATTCAAACCGGCACGGCCTCAGTCATATGTACTGTCAAGGCCTCATTCATGTGTACTGTGACGGCCTCGGTCATATGTATCGTGATGGCCTTGTTCATGTGTACCGTCACGGCCTCGTTCATATGTACCGTAACGGCCTCGTTCATGTGTACCGTCACGGCCTTGTTCATATGTACCATCAGGGCCTCGTTCATGTATACCGTCACGACCTCATTCATATGTAACGAGATGGATTTGTTCATATGTACGGTGACAGCCTCGTTCCTATGTACCGTGATGGCCTCGGTGCAGTGGCTGATGCAATGCTGTGAGCACACTCCAGCAGTTCAGATCTTTCTGGCAAACCAGGAAGATGGCAACGCCCGCCCGAGCCCCTCCTAGAGCCATGTACACAGTACCCCGACCTTTACGCTCATTGGCTCCCTAAGAAGATGTTCCATGATTGGCCACGTCTGCTATAAACACTGCTGTACTTCCTTAATAAAATTAGACCTGCGTCACAGAACCTGGTCTCCGGAGTTGTGCATGCAAGCGTCCTACCGCTAGGGGCTCCGTCCTCCTCCCTCTGGGGACTCCCTGCTTCCTACAGTGACAGCCTCATTCATATGTACCATGACGGCCTCGTTCATATGTACCATGACGGCCTTGTTCATGTGTACGGAGATGAATTCGTTCATATGTACTGAGATGGATTTGTTCATATATACGGTGACAGCCTCGTTCATATGTGGATGCTCAACCACTGAGGCATGCCGGACAGGCAATCTACAATTCCGTGTATACAATATCTTCCTTTCCTGGATGAATTACAAGTAAACTAATTGATTCATTTATAATCACACAATAAAGACTTCTCTGATTGAAAATATTTCTTTGGAGCATTATAACATCCATTTGCGTTCATAATTTTACTGAATCTAATTGTCTGACTAAAGAGACAGTTTTGAAACTGAATAAAATAATTGTAAGCAAAATACAGTGTAAACCCTGTGTCTTTGTGGAGGTCGCTCTCACACGCATATGGGATCATGCGTGGCCCAGCAGAGAGACCTGGAAGGGAAGAAGTTCTTCTTGGGTAATGGGTAAAGCTGCCCGCTAAGGAGCTTGAGGCTGCATTGGGTGTATGGTGGCCAATGCAAGTCCAAAGGTTAACATTGTGGAGCTGAGGCTTCTGAGTGGCTTTGCCGACCACCTGCCTCATAGGAGAACCTCTAAGGAGGCTGAGCCCACACTGTGGGTGGATTGAGGGGCAACCTCCTATCTGAGCAAGGAACTTGGCAAGAGACCAAAGTAGAAATGAGAGCCTAGAGGATAAAATGACAGGAAGAATGGGGCACAGAGCAACCTGCCAAAGGCTTCTTGATGTCTCGGTTTTGATCATGGGGACCCAAGCGGCCCAGGTCCTCCCCTTCCTCAGGTATTGTCAGCACCTCCTCAGGTGTAGGGGGCTGTAAAACTCTGGCTTGAGTCAAGGGAGAAGAATCGGGTCTAGGCCCAAGTCTTCTCTTTATCCAAGCTTGAGGCCTGGTCATCCGAGAGGTGACACAAGGACAGTTGCCCCTGCAAAGAACCCTGTATGTGCGTGCAACCTCAAAGAAGTGGTTAGAATCTGGATTAGAAGAGTCTGTGGTACGGTACATTCTCTGGTAAATATTTTCTAATGCATAAGAAAGAGGTCAAGGGAAAGGTGGCTCATCCTTGAGGGAGAGAGGTGCTGGGAATGATTTCAAGAAGTTGGCTGTACGCCCTGAATTGCTGTATAAAAGATTGTAGCTGCAAATAAAGAAGCGCTTCTCTCTGCTGACCAGGCAGAGATGAAGTCCTCCTGATCCCCATCTTTTTTGTGTCTGTCTTTCTTTCAGCCTCACCTCCTTACCTTCAGGAAACCTGTAGTTGCTGGCAGGTACCAGCAAGTGGCGCCCAAAACAGGGACCTGAAGACACTAGGATTACAAGGTAGAGGTCACCACTGTTAAGAGACAAGAGGACTCGCATCAAAGGTACGGTGGTGGATGCGTAATAGTCAGGAGTAAAACCATGGGGCAGATGAATAGTAAAGAATTATTTGTGCAAGTGCTTTGTAATATGCTGGCAGCTCAGGGTGCTGCATTGTCTAAGGCACAAGTTAGTAGATTTTTAGATTTTGTACAAGAGGTTTGTCCTTGGTTTCCCCATGATGGAACTATTAATTATGAGACTTGGAAAAAAGTTGGGAAAAGTATACAAGGGTATTATTCTGCCCATGGTCCTGGGAAAGTTCCTGTTGATGCATTCACCTTATGGTCCTTAATACGGGACTGTCTTAGTCATGATGTGGAGATTGAGAAGTGGGAAGAGGCTGTGGGGGTTACTCATGAAGAGTTGCTTCCTTCCCCTCCTCCTACAGCTCCACCATTACCTAGGGCTTCTAGTGTTCCTGAGTGTGAGGTCTCCTTTGAAACAGATACTAAAGGCATACAGACTTATTCACAGTAGGGAAAGATAGAAAATGCTACTCAGACTATTAGAACAGGGTCTCTTCCCTCCATTCCCTTGGCAGCTAAAAAGGTGACCAGTAAACAGCCTGCAGAGTCAATTACTGAAGCGATGGCAAAAGTAAACAGGGTCTATCCGTCGCTTCCAAAAGAGACTAAAAAGGAAGAGTTATTTACTTTTCCTGTCACTGAGCCTATCTATGATGATCCTTTTGATGATCTCTCTCCTGATGATTGGCAGGCTTTAGAAGAACAAGCCGCTCAGTATCGGCAAGATGGAGTTACAATACAGGCCAGTGAAAATAAGGATTCTCAATCCACTTCTAAGCCGCTATAAGTGGTCCAGGAGCTAGATGAAATTAGGCAAGAAATCAACTGCTTAGCTGATATTCTTAAAGGAAGGTTGAGCAAGGCTCCTGAATCCTGTAAAGCTGTTGTAAAGAATCTTTTACATATCCCAATTCCTTCTGACACATTCGAGGATTTATTGAGGAATCCTGCGGGTAGGTCTGGAGGCGTCTAGGTTGAGATTTCAGTCTGGGGAGTCAAATGAAGGGCTGGACGCAGCATAACCTCCAGACTCTGGTCGTGGGCCACGACGGTGGCCCCGGCTTCTATCAGGTGCAACTTTCTGTTGCACAGGGAGTGTCTGTCTTGGTCTTTGTTGTCTTGGTGTTTGTTGTCTGCTTCTATGTGCTCCCTGCTTCAATGTTTTCTTAAGAATTTTCAGGACTTCAAGAAGAGAGCTGGAGACTATGGATGTAATGTTAATGCTTTTGATTTACAGCGATTCTGTGAAAGGGAGTGGCCCACATTTCAGGTTGGCTGGCCAGATGTAGGTTCTGTTGACCTCACGACTGCCTACCGGGTCCATCATGTTATATATGGCCGGCCGGGCCACCCCGATCAAATTCCTGATATCCAGGTTTGGGTGGACATTTTGTCCAAGAAACCCTGGTGGCTAAAGACTTGTCTAAGCCAACAGAAACAATTGGGACAGAGACAGACAGTTCTCTTAGCCACTCCGGGTAAAGGGAAGGCTCAGCCTGTTCTTCAGAGCGACCAGGAGGTGAGTTCCCTGCAAGTTAGACCGCCCCCTATGTGCCGCCTCCTCAGGGTGCATCTGAGGGGAACCCAGAGCTCCTGTCTCCTCCGGAAAAAAAACCAAACAAAAAACAAAAGCCGTTCCCTCCGGAACCCCCCCACTCCCAAGGGAGAAGAGAGAGAGAGCAGCTAAGAACAGAGTAAATGGTTAATACAGAAAAGTTTGTGTATGTGTGTGTGGTGGGGAGCGTTGGCAGAGAGAGATACTTATCTGAACTATGCAAGGCCACAAGCTGCTACTAAGCACAGTAAGTTCTCTCTGCCCCGTTTTGTTTTCATTAACCCTTTCAATATCACAGAAGGTCTAGTTATATTTTCTTTAAAAAGTACATTTAAAGTGTATTAAAAGATTAAGGTTTCTAAGAATAAGAAATTGCTGTATAAAAGGTCTGAGGCATGGTTATGCATTTTTAAAGGACATAGAAAGAAGGTTTAAAGGCTAATTTGAAAATATGAAATTTATAAAGATTGTGTATGTGATAAGAAAGAGAAGAGAAATGTTCCAAGGAAATTAAAGGAAATAATTCGGGCCAGAAAAACCAGGAAGAGCAAATAATTTACATTCTGCCTCCCTAAATAGAGGGTAAATAGTTATGACTGCCAACAGTTACTGCAAACCCTCTTCACCTCAAAGGAGAGAGAGAGGGTGAAGGCAGAGGGAAGGAAATTGGTCCTCGGACCAGAAACGCAGCCCTCTGGGGATCCTCATGAAATTATAGTCCCATACAATGCATAGCAGATTGAATGGTTATATAATTTTTGTGATGAGTGGCCTCTTTCTTTAACTCATTTGCGGGACAAATTACTCACCATTATCCTGCTGATAAACTTATTCACTTTGCAAAATTGTACACATTTATTTTTCCTAAAATAATTTTACAGACTTCTATCTCTGATGCATTAACAGTATTTACTGATGGGTCTTCTAACGGGAAAGCAGCTATCTACAGTGCAAGATATAAAAAGGTATGGGAGACTGGGAGTTCTTCTACACAAGAAGTAGAACTTTTTGCTATTTATCATGTCTTTGAGCATTTTAACCAGCCGCTCAATATTTATGCAGATAGTCATTACATTGTGCTTTCTTTAAATTTAATAGAAACAGTACCTTTTATCAGCACCCAAAACACCACAGTTCAGCGATTATTTAGGAAAATTCAGCAATTAATACATACTAGAAGTGCACCGTGTTTCATTGGCTATATTCGAGCACATACTCCCTACTTGAGTTTCTTTCTGAAGGTAATCGGATCGTGGATTCCATGACCCAGTCTATAGTTATGCTCACCCAAGAACGTGTTGCAGAGGAATCCCATAATATACATCATCAGAATGCCCACACCTTAAGATTACAATTTAAGATTTCTCGTGAAGCTGAAAGTCAGATTGTTAAACGCTGCCCACGCTGCCCACTATTACTCTCTACCCCATCTTATGGGGTTAATCCTAGAGGATTAAAAGCCAATTCCTTATGGCAAATGGATGTCACACATATCCCAGAATTTAGAAAAGTATATGTTCATATAACAATTGACACATACTCCCATTTTCTTGTGGCATCCCCGAGGTCTGGGGAAAGCAGCAATCATTGTATTACTCATTTATTGTATTGTTTTTCTATCCTAGGAATCCCTTCAGTATTGAAAACTGATAATGCCCCCGGCTATATTAGCAAATCTCTTATACAATTTTGTTCCACCTTTAATATTCAGTTGAAGCATAGAATTACATATAACCCCCAAGGATAAGGAGTAGTGGAACGTGCTAACCATCCCTTAAAGAACCAAATTTTTAAAATAAAAAAGGGGGAGTATTATCCTACTACACCCCAAAATATACTTAATAATGCTTTATTTATTCTCAATTTTCTAAATATGGATAAACAGGGGACGTCTGCCACACAGAGATTCTGGAACCATCCTTTACCAGAACCAGGGCTCTGGTATATTGGAAGGACACTCTGACTGGAAGATGGTCAGGGCCTGACCCAGTGCTAATCTGGGGAAGAGGCTATGTTTGTGTTTTTCCCACAGGAGACGATAGTCCTCGGTGGGTTCCTGAGAGGTGCGTGAAACATGCCGAAAGCCGAGATTCAGGCTTTGCACTGTTGCATGTTCCTCCTTAGTGAACCCTGGGTGATCACAGCGCATTGGAGGCATTGGGGTGGAGGGCGCGTGTCCAGGTTGGCAGCATCTGTTCCTCTACCAACACTGGGGCTCCATTCCATTGCTTTTTAAAGGAGTTTTACACCTCATGTACCATCCAGGTTCTATAACAGAAGATCTTTGAAAAGTATGTGAGATCTCTTTCCTTACTTGCGAGGTGAAATTGCATGTGGAATTATAACAATATGGGTGGTTAGGATCCTTCCAGCTTCTAGCAAGTTATTGGTCATGTATGTCACCTGCAATTTGTTCAGCGTTTCTGTCAATATTAGTGAGGAGACCTTAAAGATGTCTTTTGTCCTGATTTGCCAACAGCCTGTTTACACAATCTCTAGCAGTCATGGGGACCAGAAGCTGGAAATGGGTGTCACTGAGCTGGAATCTTGTGTGTGTCCACAGGACACTGCTCCCTTCCCAGACTTTTTGGGAGAACTTATTTTTGCCTTTTCAAGTACCTGGAGCCTTTTCTCATTCTTAGCTCATATTCCTACATCACATGCCTTCCCTCCCTTTCTCCCATGATTATATCTGCTTTTTCTTTTGTTGTTTAACCTCTCTCTCTCTCTCTCTCTCTCTCTCTCTCTCTCTCTCTCTCTCTCTCTCTCTCTCTCAAAAACTTGATATTCCATGGAGGGACCACCCAAAAATCCAGAGTAGTCTTTCCATCAAATCACCTACAACTTCATCACACATGCAAAGTGCCTTCTGTAAGGATATGTAACAGTAACAGGTTCCAGGGATAAATCTCAGCATATCTTTACGGGATGATGATTATCCCTACCACTATATTCATAGAACTTCAAAATGTCTTTACTTCATATTATAAAACACTTTTTTAAATAACCTCTTTCATTCCTGTGTTCTTAAACGGGGTAAGTGTTGTCACCGCAGTTGAAGCGCTTCATGGTACCAGCTCTAGAGGATACCATGGCTTCCTCCCTACCCCCCGTTGGACATTTGTGTCGTCAGACATCCTTCCAGACAATCTGGTTCCATTGGAATGGAAATGGAGACTGGGCATTGGTGCACAGGCTCCTTGGCCTGGAGCACTCCCTAAGGGTGTGGGCTTGGCTCATGTCAGATCTGTGAGTCTGTAAGAAGCCAGCCCTCCAGGTCTGAAGTCATTCCTGGGACTGAAGGGCACAGACATGCTCATGATGTCTTCCAAAGACTCAGTTACTTCATTTATGAAAGACAAAGCTTTAGAATGCCTAATGGACAATTTGACTACATTTCTTGTGAATGGATTTCAAGTATTTCTGACAAATTAATGATGTGTCCAATGAACAAGTCACCAACTTCCTTAAATCAGAAGTTGTCTATTTTATTTATTTCTTATTAAATTTATTGTGGTGACATTGGTTTGCTAAAAATACTGGTTTCAAGTGTACAATTCAACAAAACATCATCTGCGAACTGCATTTTTGCCCATTGCCCCAAGGAAAGTCTCCTTTTTTCATCCAGAATAAGAATCTTATTTTTAACAGAGAATATTGTTCCATTTGAACTTGCATTGGCTGAAGAAATGAGGATAGATTACAGAACAGCGTCACCCTTAGCATTAACGAATAGTTAAACCAGAGAGAAAAAAAAAAAAGGAAAAAGCAGGGAGAGAGTCAGTTTGCTTAATCTTCTCACACAGCCTGTGGACCTGAAGCTTGGGACTCCTCTGTCCCTGTCCTCACCTCAGGGAGTCACCAAGTAAGGTACGAAAGTTGCATGAACCCCCTCAGAAGGTTGAGTGCAAATAGATACCAGGGAAGGGACCAGAGCAACAGCTCCTTTGAAAGTGCATCCTCATTAGCAACAAAACTATGGATTGGAAGATTTAATTTTGTTAAGATGTCCATGATATCCAAAGCAATCCACAGTTTCAATGTAATGTATTATAATACCAATGGCATTTTATTAAAGAAATAGAAAATCTAATTCTCAATTTATATGAGACCTCAAGGGAACCCGAGGAGCCAAAACTACCTTCAAAAAGAGCAAAGTTAGAGACTTGTATTTCTGATTTCAAAATCTATTACAAAGCTAAGCTAAAAATACTGGAATAAAGCCAGACATATAGGCCAATGGAACCAAATGGAGAGCCCAGAAATAAACCCTCCTGTATACATATGGTCAAGTGATCTTCAACAAGGGTGCCAAGTCTGATCAATGGGGAAAAGACAGAGTTCAACAAAAGGTGTTGGGAAAACGGTATATTCACATGTAAACGAATCTTATGCCACATCCAAAAATTAACACACAATAGAATAAAGATCTGAATGTACGACCCAAAACGGTAACACTCACATGAGGATAGCCATGTGCAAAGCTTCCTGAGGGATTTGGCTATGGTTTCTTGGGTAGGATACAAAAGCTCAGGGGACAAAGGCAAATGGAAAATGGACCTAGATCAAGATTAAAATCTATTGCTCATCAAAAGGGACAATCAAGTGAATAAAGAGTGAATCAAAAGAATGAGAAAATGAATTTGCAAATCACATATATCTTTTAGTGGTTAACATCTAGGGTACATAAAGAAACCTTATAATTCAACAACAACAAATAGAGCCCAAATGACCTGATTTTTTAAAAAAGACATTTCCCTGAAGAAGACTCACAAATAGTCAAAAAGCTTGTGAAAAAATGTCCAATATTATTATCATTAATCACTAGAGAAATCAAATCCAAACAACAGTGAATTATCGCAGCACACCCATTAGCATGGTCACTATCAGAAACACAGAAAGTAACCTGTGTTGGCACAATTTGGAGAAATTAGAGTCTGGCCCATTATTTGTGGAAATGTGAAAATAGTGCAGCTACTACAGAAAACAATTTGGAGGTTCCTCTAGAAATAAGAAATAGACTTACCATGTGGTCCAGCAATCCCAAAAGAATTGAAAGCAGAATTTTGAAAAGATATCCATTTTCATTGCAACATTATAACAAAAGCCGAGAGGTAGAAGTAATCCAATTGTCCATGGAGAGATTAATGAAAAAGAAAATGTAGCATATGCATGTTCAATAGAATATTACCCAGTCTTAGAACAAAAGGTAATTCTGGGTATTATGTTATGTGAAACAAGCCAGTCCTAAGAATACAGAAATGACACGATTCCACTTTATGGAAGGTATCTCAAGTATTCAAATTACAGACAGAAGATTGGCCATTGCACGTTATGGGCGAGGATGGGGGAGGAGAGAATGGGGATTTTTATTCGATGGGTATAGACTTTCAGTTTCACTGATGATAAAGTGCCAGAGATCTGTTTTACAGTTCAATATATATATTGTACACTTGGTTCATGATGGTAAATTTAATGTTATGTGTTTTAAAATACAATTATATAAATATTTTTAAGGGGAAACTTTGGGGTTAAAAACCTTGAGGCTTGTGAAGACATCCTGTCTCAACAGGTAAGTCTATCTGGGTGTGATCAGTGTGACGTGTGTGTGGTTTGTGGGTTCATTTCCTGTTTTTTTCAGCCCCAGGCAGTTGGTCTTGGTGTCTCTGAGCCTCTCCAGAGCCTGTGATGGTGGAGAAGACCCAAAGCTCCCATGACTCTCAGCATCTGGGGGCTCAAGTGGAGGGGAAAGATTTGGCAGGACTGGGAAGACTGGTCAAGGAGACAGGTCAAATGTTCCAGAGAGCTGAAGAGTGTCAGGTGTAAAATAAAGGGTACAGGCATGAGGAGGCGGGAGGCATCTGAGATGAGCCGTGTTGGGGACTTTCCACGTCAGTTGTTCTGTGTAATCACTGAAGCTTTCCTTTGTTTAAGAAACTTTTTCCTTTTCTGAAGGTATTAAAATTGAGTTAGTTCCCTAATGTTGAAGCATGTAGTCTGTGGCAGAAGAGGAGGGAGGAGGAGACTTACCCGTGGCATTAACAGGTGGTTAAGGCAAAGGGAAAGATTTTAAGGGGCACAATGTCTCAGTAGGTTAACTTCCATCCCACGAACAAGCTTCAGATCTGGGTAGCACTGAACCCTCTCAGAGCATCAGAGAGCTGTAAAGTCACAGAAAGGAAACCAGGCAACTCTGTTTTTCTGGAGTCTTTTGCCCACTCTCTCTCTCGCTGACTTCTCAAAAATCTCTGTCTCAAAAGTCCTAGTGTTAGGCTAGAAGACTCCTCAGCCATTTGGCTTTGGGTACTTCTGGATTGGGGATTCCCAGTCCAGAGGGTCAACTCTCAATCCCATGGTGATTTGTTTAGCAGTGGGGATGCCTGCCCTAAATAGTCACCTTTGGATTTGTGGTCTGTCACTCACTCTTCTTCTCTCATGGGCCACCCTACACTCCCTCTGCACACTCATGGGGAAGATCATGCCCAAGTACCTCATTTTCTTTTTTAACACTGTTTGGCCACAATATAAACTAAATAATAAGTCTCAGTGGCATGAAAAGGGCACTTTCAATTGTAGCACATTGCACAATTTAGATAATTGCTGTCAGTGCAATGGAAAATGGTCAGATTCCCTATGTCCAGGCCTTTTTCACCCCTTTGTCCTCACCCTCTCTCTGTCAGTCCTGCTGTACCCATCAGAACCTTCTCCTTCACACAAACAATCATACCCCTAACACTTCTGATTCTGAATCTGCTTTTTACCCAGCTGACCACCGACCTCCGCCCTTTTTACACATCCCAGCCCTCATCTGCAATAGATTCTCAAAACCAAGACTCTCCTAACCAGCAACCACCCTCTCCTCCAGTCCCCAGAGCTCAAATCTCAAGAACGCAAGCTCAAAAGCAGCCTTTTCTCACCTAACACTTGCTCCCAGGCCACCCAAACACAACCCTTCTCACAGCCTCTTCTATTCCCACATCCAGTTTACCCCTGAGTGAGGTAGTAGGAACTGAGGGTATTGTGGTCAATTATTACAAAGTTAATGAAATCACTCAAGGCCCTTGAGAACCCAGCTCTTTTTATCTTCCACCTCACAAAAGCCTTAAAGAAATTTACCACCTTAGACTCCACCTCCCCAGAAGGACCCCTTCTTCTGAACACCCATTTTATATCCCAATCAGTCCCTGACATAAGCCACAAACTTCGAAAATAGACATAGGCCCACAAACCCCTCAAAAAGACCTCATTACGCTGACCTTTAAGGTCTTTAATACTAGAGAAGAGGAGACCCAAATCCAAAAAGAAAGATGAGATCAGGCCAAGGCTGAGGCCCAGATGAAGGCCTTCTAGCTCCTAGCCACCCCTCTCAAGAGCTCCAAACGAAGTGCCGGTCCTTCTACTGAGGGTAAGTCAGGGGCTAAGCTTCCTCCAGTCCCATGATTCAATGCAATAAGGAAGGACACAGCCAAATCCTGCTCAAACCCAAGACCCCTGACTGGACCCTGCCCAAGGGGAGGAAGGGAAGGCCACTGGAAATTAGATTATAGTCCAGTTTCTCCAGGTCAGACTTCAGCCAGTCCAGCAAGGCCACCCTCTGGACACGGTTTTGAGCTCCCAGACCTCCTGGGACTAGGCACTGAAGACTGAAGCTGCCCAGGTCCGGACAAGGCCCCACAAAATTACATCACCAGAACAGAGCCTCAGGTAATGAGTGTGGTGGCAGGTAAGGCAATCTCCTTTTTAATTGACACTGGAGCCACTCATTCTGCCCTCTCCAAATTCACTGGGACCCCTGTCTCCTTCTCAGTCTCTATTATGGGGGTTGATGGATTATTTTTACAGCCATTAGCCACCTCACCTCTATACTGCATCTTACTAGACACCCCCATTCACTCTTTTCTCAGTCTACCTCGGTGCCTGGCCAGGACCACTGTGCATCTCCTCATAAAGCCCAGTTGTCCCAAACCACCATAGTCACCTACCTCAGTTTCACTCCACCCCACAAAGCCATGCCATTCCTTAGATATAAATGCCTTATCTCCTCCATGACTGTTCCCTCCTCTAAACAAGAAATTATCTCCTTTCTCAGACTTGCTGGGTACTCTCACCTCTGAGTTCCCAACTTCAGTTTTCTCCCAAAGCCCCTTTATGACACAGAAAGGGAACACTCACTGAGCCTTTAGGTTCCCACGGCCAGCATTCTCACCCCTTCAATGCTCTGAAAATTTCTCTGACCTCAGGGCCTTCTCTCACACACACCCCTTCCTAAAGAACACCTTCCTTTATCGCAAAACTACAAATGCTTACTTAATAGTCTGGCTACTATCAGAAGGTGAACTCATTATCACCCAAACCTTAGCGTATTATCTCTAAGAAAAAAGGTGGCAATTTTAAATCCAGGTTGCTAGAGGTCTGGGAACAGGCTGCTGGGCCTGCTCCTTCCTTCCCCCACCTTTCTCCAGCCTCATATACCTATACACAATTTACCAAAGTCTTTGGTAACCTAAAGGCTTTGGAGCATTGCTGGGTTAAATACTGAAATATTGATTGCTAGACAGGTTTTAATTCACCTGCTCTTAGCTTCTGTTACAGAAGGTCTCTTATACTTTGTTGAATGTGTATTTTTTTTTTGAAAATAAGAGTGTGTTTAAAGTGCATTCATAAATGTCAATCTAAGAAATGCTGGCTGTTTACTTTTTGGTTATCATTGGAAAATTAATGTTTTTAAGAGTTAAGAATTTTAATTAAATTGGAAATAATTTGTATGGTTTTGCTAATAGAAAGCGTGCGACATGGACATGCATTTTGAAGGGAAAAGAAAGTGAGTTAAGCCCTGGCCAGGTTGGCTCAGTGGATAGAGCATTGGCCTGTGGACTCAAGGGACCCAGGTCTGATTCCTGTCAAGGGCATGTACCTTGGTTGCGGGCACATCCTCAGTTGAGAGTGTGCAGGAGGCAGCTTATCGATGTTTCTCTCTCATTGATGTTTCTAACTCTCTATCCCTCTCTCTTCCTATCTGTAAAAAATCTATAAAATATATTTTTAATAAAAGAAAGTGAGTTAATGTTTGTGAAAGTTTAAGAATGTTTGTGAAAATTGTAAAAATGTTTATGAAAGTTTTAAGAAGGTTTATGAAAACTGTAGAGGTTTGTGGGCAGAAATGTTAAAAAGAAGTGATATACCAGTAAATGACACAAGCCAGTAAGCCGGGACAAGCAGAATGTGGAAACTGAGATAGTAAAACAGGAGTTTGTAGCCATCCAGAAAACCCTATCTTCCCTAAACCAAGGACACTTAAGAGTAAATATTTGAGGACAAACCTCATCTATATACATAAAAGAGTATAAGCCAATCGACCAAATGGTGGAACAACTAGAATGACCACTCAACTAGTTGCTATGAGGCACACTGACCACCTTTCAGGCCCCTTCCCAGGCTGGCAGGATCCCATCACCCGATGGCAAATGAGGAAGTGGGGGTGGATGGCAGGGGTCTCAGGTGGCATCAGGCCAAGGCCCCCACCCTGCCAGTCAGCCCACACACAGAGGGTGACCTGCAACAGGGGTGGGAAGGCGAGTGGGCAGGAATGGCCAACCTCTTGGTTTCTCCCCCTGGCTGGCAGGCTCTGATCACTCAATAGCGAATGGGGAACCAGGGGTGGGTGGTGGCAGGGGGCAAGGCAGGCTGCTGGCAGCTGGGGAAGATGGCCCTGATTGCAGGCCAGGCCTAGGGACCATACCCCGCACATGAATTTCATGCACTGGGCCTTTAGTTTGGGTATATTAGACTATAGCCCCCCAAACTAATATCTCTTTCCTTCCACCAGACCATTTATCACAATTCAAGAATTTATTCTTCTAGTTTATGCCCCAGTAATATTAAAATTGATAAAATATT
>PVJC01044675.1:0-13872 GCA_004026665.1 Murina feae
CAAAATATGCAAAGTGTTGCTAAGATAAATTATTAAAGTCCTTTAAGAAATGGTGATATAATATGGTCATGGACCTCAACGTTAAATGTCAATTCTCTCCAACTTGACCTATAGAGCCAATATATCAATTTTGAGAAGCTGATTCTGAAGTTTATAAGGAAATGCAAAGAACCTAAAATAGCCCAAACATTTTGAAATTAATAACACTATATAATTTACACAGTTGACATAAAAATAGACATACACAGGTCAATGGAACAGAATAGTCCAGAAATAAACCTATTCATATAGAGTTAATTGATTTGCAACAATTGCCTTTTCAATAAAAACAGCTGGATGTAATTATGTAAAAAATAAGAACCCCAATCCTTAACTCAAACCATACACAAAAATGATCTCAAAGTAGATCGCAGACCTATAGGTAAAACCTAAAATATAAAAATCCTAGAAAAAAATTGTAGGAAAAAAATCTTTGTGACCCTTCTTAGCTAAGACTCAAAAAACATTAAATCAAAACAAAAGAAAATTAATAAGTAAGACTTACAAAATTGGGGAAACATACAAATGAAATTGCTTATTTCAGAGAGTACTAAGAGCTCTGAAAACTAAGGTTAAATGAGATAGAGTGACTGGCTGGACTACCTATGTGGTCAGTTGATGTGACAACCTGAACAATGAGAGGAACTGGCCATGTGAAGAGCCAATGGAAGGTCCAGGAAAGTACAAGGTCGGCCTGTTGGTGGGCTGTCGCGAGTCGTGGGAAGAAAAAGAAAAGACGCATGGAGCAGAGGGCAACATCACACAGATCCTTGAAGGCCACAGTGAGAAATTTAAGCTGTACTGTATTTAGGGGGAAATGAGAAACCATTGGAGAATAGATTTTAAGCAAGGAGTTGAGGCAGGACAGTAAAAAGCTAATATTCCTTGGCAAATGGAATGGGAAAACTGAGACAGATAGTTAAATGGCTAAGCAGTTTACAGCCATTTAGTAAATCAAAAATCCTATCTTCCATAACCAAGGACACTTAAGAGTAAATGATTTAAGTGAAATAAGCCAGTCAATGAAAGAAAAATCCACATGATCTCACTTATTTATGAATAATAAAGACCATTATAAATTGATCAACATAAACAGATAAAGAGGCAGAACAGCAATGAATTGACTGTCAAACTATAGCTGGAAGGCTCGGGAGGGTTAGGGGGGGGAGTTAATCGATCAACTGAAGGGCTTATATGCATGCATATAAGCATAATCAATGACACAAGACACTGGGGGGTGGGGGAGGACGGGGGAAGGTCAAGGGGAAAAAATGGAAACTTACTTAACCCTCTTTGTAACACTTAAAGTAATAAAACAAAATTAAAAAAAAAAGAGTAAATGATTTACACTTCTCCTTCACAACTAGAGGGTAAAATAGCTTAAATCACCCTATTCAGAGAGATACATAGTAGAAATCCAATAATACCATTTGCCAACCACACCCAAGGACAGATAAAGGAATAAATCTCATTTTGGTACATGAGCATAAAGCTAATGAATATTCTATTGAGATCCTCCCCTAAGACCTCCCCTGCACCCCCAGCCTTTAAAACCCTCAAGACAAAGGACCCAGAATGCTTCCCAAGAGCATAAAGGTACTTCCCCTTCCCCCTCTTCTTCACCTTAGGCACGAATCTCCTAAACTCTAAGGGACCCAATGAGACCTGCAACCAAGGGAGCAATGGGCAGCAGCTCCTCAAGGCCCCCTTTTCTCTGACTTTCCACTGAGTTGACAGCAGTCCCACCTTTGCTTACTTCTTTCCCATAACATCTCTAGAGAGCCAAAGCAATCCCACCTAGTTTCTCCCGTGGCTTCTTGAGTCCTTAGCCCTCCCTTGTTCCACAGTCCCCAGCCTTAATAAATGTACTCTCAAAATTTACCTGGGTCCCTGTTGTGAAATCTTTCTTCCACAAAGTCAAGAACGCACACACTTCAGGCGGCCCCAAGGTAGACAGGCTCCGGGCCCAGGCCCTGTCCATTAACAGAGGGATATTTTTAAGAGTGGTAACTGGTCCATCAAAGAAAAAAGAAAGAAAACTCTGGATGGCAGGAAAGGGGGAGACTAATTGGAGCCAAAATTCTATAAGGACCCATAGAAAAGACTTTAGATGAGAAGAGGGGAAGGAAGGGAAGAAAAAAAGGAGTTCAAAGTCCACTTACAGAACTGTCTACAACACCCAAGGGGGAAATAAGAGGATGTCTCTCTGGAGAGATGGAATACCCAGAGTATAGACCTCCAGCCACTTACAAATGGAGATTCCTCTAAAGAAGAAACCCTATCATTTAGAAACTCTCTAAAGAAGAGCCCAAAGCAGACACTGAGAATTTATCACCTTTTACTACCTCACCCTTAAACATGAACAGAAGACAGATCACTAGACATTTGCAGAAAACCTCCAATCACAAAAAAATCCAAAGCAAACAAGCAAAAAGAAATATGTGATAAAAAACAAGAGCAATACAAGGAAAAGAAAAACACTTTATTAAAAACAACAAAATAATTATAACTAATGTTTATGGAGATATTACATACATAAAGCAAGAACAGCTGCCATGAAAGGAGTAATCAGAAAACAAGAAAGCTCTAAAATTAAAAATTAGATAGCTAAAATAAGAAATTATGAGGTAGAAAATAAAACCCCAAATATCTTCCAAAAGAAAGGGAGAGAAGATAAGGTAGAAAATAAAAGCTAAAAGGATAAAATTAAACAATCAGCCCAAGAAATCCAACATCCAACCAACATAAGTTTCAGAAAGGATGAAGAAAACGAAGGGAGAAAATTATCAAAAATACATCAGAAAAATTTCCTAGAAATGCAGAATAAACCTGAATCAAAGGAACCAGAAAAATGAAAAAAAAAAATCAAAGCATATCATTACGATGTTTCAGAATAGCAATAAGGACAAAGGAACAGAAGGTATTACATTTCTCAAAATCAGACCTAAGAAACTAGAAATCAATGGAGTAATATTTTAAAATTCTGGATGAAATTATTTGCAACATGAGATCTATTCAAATTATCAATCAACTATAAAGGTAGAAAATAAAATAGACATTTTCAGGCAGACATTAGCTCAAAAAATTATTTTCTATGAATTCTTTCTTAGAAAGCGCCTGAAAAATGTGCTCCAACAAAGGAGTGTAAACTGAGAAAGATGGTGACATGGGATCTGAACGCAGTTTCCAGAAGAGAGGGTAAGTGGTAGGCAGAGAATAAAAGCTGTTGAGAAGGAAGAAGGGCTTTGGGACTGGGTGGGAGAGTTGGAGGTAGGGACAGGGGAGGAAAGGAACAATTTCTTTGAACATATGGCAAATATTACTAATGGATGTATGTTAAGATTAAGGAACATAGGGGAGGGGGACAAATAATGTGCACATACAAAACAGTAATACAAGGTAAATTAAAAGTGCAATTATTAACCTCAAGAAAAATGGAGAATCACCATGTTCTCCCTCTCTTTGCTGGAGCACACCTGGGCCTCTGCCCTCTCTTTCATCCCTTAAGGGGCATATCTCTCTCCCTCTTTCTCCTAAGCTCCAAGCGCCTGTTTACTGCCTCTGCAATCTTCTAAATAAACTTCTCTTATAATTGGGGGGGTGGGGGGGGAGAGAGACAGAGAGAGAGGGAGAGGGAGAGAGAGCGCGCGCCATATAAGAAAGCAAGTGTAGTCAAACTATACTATTTGACCAGCAGGGACAATTTACAGAGTCAAAATATAAATTTTGACTATCAAGTTAGCCAAAAATTATCATTATTAATGGGATGCAGGAAAAGAATGGGGACTTTACCATGGTTAGTAATGTCTAAAACTGCAAAAATCAAGAAATAACTATAAATAAATAGTTCAGGAATATGGAAGTAATTAACTAAGGGAAACTGAAACAGAGTTGAAGGGAACTGCAATTTCCCGAGTACTGAGCTCAGTAAGCCTGGACAAGCCAAATAGGGAAACTGAAACAGAGAGTTAAGCAGCAGTTTACAGCCATCCAGAAAATCTACATGCCAAGCAGTTTGCAGCCGTCTAGCAAATCATGTCTTCCCTAAACAAAGGACACTTAGGAGTAAATGATTTGCACTTCTCCCCAACCAGAGGTAAAAAGCTTAAACCACCAAAATCAGGGAGACAAAGAGTAGAAATCCAGTTAGTGCCATTTTCAACCACACCCAAGGACAGATGAAGTTAAGAGAATAAACCGTATTTTGGTACATCAGCATAAATCTGATGAATATCTTATTGAGATCTTCCCCTAAGTGCCCGCCTTTAAAACACTCCAAAACAAAGGTCCTAACACATGCTCTCCCTTCCAGGTACATGCCAGCGCCTTTCCCCACAGGCATGCCTTTCCTAAACTCTAAGGGACCCCATGAGGCTTGCAACCAGGGCAACAATGGGCAGTGGCTGTTCATCACAGGCAAACCCCGGACTCTGTCCCCAAGGCCCTCTTTTCTCTGACTTTTTAGTGAATCAAAGCACCCCAGCCTAGGCTCATTTTCCCAGTCCTTCTTGTTTCATTGTCCCTAGCTTTAATAAACATCCTCTAAAACAGCAGTTGCCAACCTTTCGGACCTCACAGACCACCAGTGGTCCGCAGACCACCGGTTGGCAACCGCTGCTCTAAAATTCACCAGGACTCATGTGAAAATTTTCCTGTATGAACTCAAGGACCCACATACTACCTGCTGGCTCTAGGCAGGCCCACTCAGTCCCAGTTGCCCTCTCCAGTAACACTACTGACTTTTTAACTTGATTTCTTTTGTTCAAACCTTTTTTAAAAAAAAACAAAACACCTATTTTTGTTTTGTTTTGTTTTGTTTTTTAGAGAGGAAGAGAGAGGGAAAGATAGAAACATCAATGATGAGAGAGAATCATTGGTTGGCTGCCTTCTGCATGCCCACCACTGGGGATAGAGCCCACAACCTGGGCAGGGCATGTGTCCTGTCTGGGAATTGAACTGTGACCTCCTGGTTCATCGGTCGATGCTCAACCACTGAGCCACGCCAGCGGACTTGTTCAAAACTTTTGAGAAAATGTTTTCTGAATAAAAATGTCTGACCAGCATGTGAACAGTAGGTTATAAAGAAAAGAGAGAGTGGAGAAACACTACTTAAAAAACCAAGACACGCCAAAAATTAAGGTGGTGGTGATGGCAGGCATGGAAAAGAAAACGTTTCAGATTTTTAAAAAATCTATTACACTTTTAACTGACAATGATACTAGCTTAACTTTTACCTGTAACTCCCTTCCAAACAGACAGACTTCTTTTAAGAGGAAGGAGTTCCTTACACAAAATGCTTTGTGTTCACATAAATCTGTACTATTCAAAACAAAACCCGTTCTGCTGGCAGAGACTGTGGGTTTGCAGGGACATTTAAGGTTTCATTAAACTAAGAAGGTAAAACACCTGTACTCTGAAAACTATAGGACACTGAAAAAAGAGACAGAGGAAGTATAAACAAGTTGAAGAATAGCAATATACTGTGTTCATGGACTAGTAGATTCAACATCATTAAAATGTCCATACTACTCAAAGCAATCTATAGATTCAATGCAATCCCCATTAAAATACCATTGGCATATTTCACAGACCTAGAACAAACTCTCCAAAAATTCATCTGGAGTAAAAAAAAGATAGCTGCACTAATCCTGAGAAAGAAGAACAAAGTTGGAGGGATCATAATACCAGATATCAAGCTATATTACAAAGCTACTCTTCTCAGTACTGCCTGGTACTGGCACAAGAACAGACAAATAGACCAAAGGAACAGAACAGAGAACCCAGAATTCAACCCAAGCCATTATGCTCAATTAATATTTGACAAAGGAGGCAAAAGCATACAATGGAGTCAAGACAGTCTCTTCAATAAATCATGTTGAAAATTGGGCAGATACATGCAAAAAAAAAAATGAAACTAGACCGCCAACTTACACCATACACAAAAATAAACTCAAAATGGATAAAGGACTTAAATGTAGACAGGAAACAATTAAAGTCTTAGAAGAACCCATAGGCAGCAAAATATCAGACATTTGTCATAGCAGTATCTTTACCACTACAGCTCCAAGGACATTGGAAACTAAGGAGGAAAGAAACAAGTGGGACTACATCAAAATAAAAAACTTCTGCACAATAAAAGAAACCATCAACAAAACAAGCAAGCCCATTGCACGGGAAAACATATTTGCCAATGTTATATCTGATAAGGGTTTAATCTCCAAAATTCATAGGGAACTCATACAACTTAACAAAAGGAAGATAAACAACCCAAGTCAAAAAATGGGCAAAGGACCTAAACAGACACTTTTCAAAAGTGTACATACAGAAGGCCAAGAGACATATGAAAACATGCTCAAATTCACTAATCATCCAAGAGATGCAAATCAAAATGACAATGTGATACCATCTCACACCTGTCAGAATGGCTTCATCAACAAATCAACAAACAACAAGTATTGGAGAAAAAGGAACCCTTGTGCACTGCTGGTGGGAATGCAGACTGGTGCAGCCACTGTGGAAAACAGTATGGAGTTTCCTCAAAAAATTAAAAATGGAACTCCCATTCGGTCCAGTAATCCCACTTCTAAGAATATCATACATCCCAAGAAAACAGAAACACCAATCAGAAAGAATATTTGCATCCTTATGTTCATAGCAGCACAATTTACCATAGCTAAGATTTGGAAACAGCCTAAGTACCCATCAGCAGATGAATGGGTTTAAAAACTGTGGTACATCTACACAATGGAATACTATGCTTCTATAAAAAAGGACCTATTACCATTTGCAACAGCATGGATGGACTTGGGAGAGCATTATGCTAAGCAAAATAAGCCAGCTGGAGAAAGATAAGTATCACATGATCTCGCTCATTTATGGAATATAATGAACAACATAAACTGATGAACAAAAATAAATAGATCCAGAGACATAGAAGCATTGAACAAACTTTTGAACTCAGAGGGGAGGTGGGGACTAGAGGGGGAGGAGGTGTAAGAGATCAACCAAAAAAGACTTGTATGTATGCATAAAGCATAACCCATGGACACAGAGAGTATGGGGGTAAGGGCATGTGCTGGGGGTTGGAATAGCCAGGGAGAGGTCAATGGAGAGGAAAGGAGACATATGTAATATTTTAAACAATAAATAATTTTTAACAACATAAAAATCATTTAAATTAAAAAGAAGAAAAGTCTGGGTGTTTAGGGATGGTCTTAGGGGAGGGTCTCAAAAGAATATTCATCAGATTAATGCTGATGTACCAAAATGTGATTTATTCTCTTAACTGCATCTGTCCTTGGGTGTGGTTGGAAAACAGCACTAACTGGATTTCCGCTATCTGTCTCCCTGAGTAGGGTGATTTAAGCTACTTACCCTCTGGTTTGGGGAGTAGAAGTGTAAACCATTTACTCTTAAGTGTCCTTGGTTTAGGGAAGACGTGATTTGCTAGATGTCTACAAACGGCTTGGCATCAAGATTTTTTAACCATTTGTCTCAGTTTCCCTATTTCACTTGTCCTGATCTTACTAGTCCGTCTCAAGAGAAAGACTGATAGTTGTAGCAATTAGGAATTTTAATGTCCCAAAGGCAAGTTTGGCAAATACTCTATCAAAGTGTTGTCACATATCACATGCTTCACTGCCATCTCCAGGTAGCCTGCATCTTCAAATTAGAAAAGAAAGTATATGCTTTCTTCCTTCTTCATATCCAAACAAATAACAAAGGTCTGATTTTCCTTACTTCAAGTATCCTAAATACCTACAAGTAGCCCAAAATCTTGACTTCAAAAGCAGGAAATTGAAAGGAAGTCTTTTCAATTGTTTTTATCAGTAAAGCAAGAAAATTAAAAATATATACATACAAGTTTGTAAATACAAATACATATACATGCATATGCACAAACACACCCATATCCTCTCCAAACACAACTCAGTACATTTTTCATGTAATGAATACACCCTATAGTATTTATTTTGAATTCTGACCAGTCATTGCATTAATCTGAACCCATATGTCAATGCAATTATGAAAAAATAAACTCAATGATATTGAAATACTTCCCAAATTTTCACAGTTGTTGAGCCACTCAGCTAAGAGATTTGTGGTTATCAGTTACTGTGTATAAAAAAAAAAACACACAAAAACTCAAAAAGACCCAAAACTGAGCTAATAGCACACCTTGAGAAGAAAGTTTATGTCCTGTCCTTCTAAGAAGGAAAAAAAAAAAACTCACAGCAAACAAAACAGCACCATTATCACCGAACTAAGAGCGGGTTACCCAACCCTGGAAGTTTACTACAGCCAGCGTTTTCAAGTTCTGCCTCGTCTCAACATTTCTGTTCGGAATTCAGTTCAAGCCTGAACGCCAAGGAAACAAACCATTTCTCATGTGCTGCAAAGCCAGCTCTGACCCTATTCCTGATGGAACGAAGGCAGTGAAGCCTCTCTTTATCGTTAGGGTCAGAATCTGTAAAAAAAAAAAAAAAAAAAAAAAAAATGAAGAAGAAGAAGGAGTAGCCAATCACTTCACCTCCGAATGCAGGCCAAGGTTAAAATCTGGGCAGAGTGTGGTAAGAACGGCAATCAAGAGCCGCCGCTGCCGGTGAAGCAATATCTGGTTTAACCCCGAGCGAAGATGCCCGGACCTGGACCCCGTTCTCTCCCTGTCGGGGATGCCAGCGGCTGTCGCAGGTCAGGGGCGCACCTCCGCTCGGCTCACTCCGGAGAGGTACATGGAGAAGCGATGACTGCAAGACACTTGACCATTCACGCCTTAATTTTTTTTATTTATTTTTTAACCAGATAGAACAAGCCATCCAGCAACACGAGGAGAGCGAGCGTGTGCCCCGCAGCGTGCAACTGCCCCGCGGCGGATGCCCCACTCACCGCACACCATCAGCAGCAGGACGATCAGCAGCGTGGCCACGAACACCAGCAGGGTCAGCCCCACGTTGTGCCACATCTTGCGGGCCGAGGGGCGTCCGGCTCCTAGCAGCGGGGCGGTGGGCGCGTGCGGCCGGCGGGCGGGTCCCGGGCTTCAGCGGCGGGCTCCGGGCGCAGCGCGGCGCCGGGGCGGCATGGGAGGCGGGCGCCCCCAGGGGGCGGGGCGGGGTGGCGCGGGGCAGACACCGCGGCCGGCTGGCCAACCCGGCCGACCCTTCTTCACGCCCCGGCTGGCGGAGCGCGGGCAGAGGCGTGTCGCGGAATGCCTCTACCTCCTCATCGCTCCCGGGAGCCGGGGACGCGGTGCCGGGAGACCCCGGCGGCGACCGGATGCGCTTCCATGGCGGACCCCATGCGCCTGTGGAAGGAGAGGACGGGCACAGGGACGCGCGGCGATCACACGGCCCTCGTCGCCGCCCTCCCGAAGGTTCCCTCGGCCCTAACCAACGGCCGGTAACGTCTCCTGGCAGCCGCTAACAGCTGCTTCTCAGCCCCAGGCCCCCTCCCCCTGCAGCAGCTCAACCCCTGTGTCCCCACCCCTGGCCTCCTCCGTGGCGCAGGGGTGGCTGGGAGATGGAGTCCAGAGCCCGGTGGAGGCTTGAGAAAGCTGTCCCACATGGACTACAACTCCCAGAATACACCACCGACTCAGCCGCTTTGCTTCTCCCTCCCTCTTTCCTCCTCTCTGCCTTTGGTTTTTCTCAAGCCACAACCTCTGTCTTCAGACTGCGGGGCTTGTAATCCCAATACCCGCACAGTTGTCTGTGCCAAAGCGCCGGAGTTGGTCCAACCATTGCTCCACATTACAAAGCCGTTTTGTATGGTTTAAAACCATGATTGACGAAGCACGAAGAGGCAAGTAAGGGGTGGCAGCTGCCTGAAAAACTGGTTGCCTGTGAACCTCGCTTTATAGCTGGGGGCGCTGGTTGTATACTTGGGACTTTTGAGCAAGTCCTCGCATCCCTGCCGAAGACACCGGCCTGAGACACGGAATCTTCTTTTCTCCCTGTAACACATGTTGTACGTTTGCAAAGATAATGTATTTTAGAAACAGTCCGCGGTGGACGTAAGGACATCTGCTTTGCCCTTAATTCACCTCAGTTGTCAGTTTAATCCATGCTGCTCCCCTGAGACCAAGCAACAGATGACCCACAACTGAAGATTTTGCCGCACTGGCTTGCACAAACCACAATGAAACAGGACACTTTCATAAGCTCACGATTTCTCTCTCCACCTGAAATTAAAAGTCTTCAGTTCCGCCAGGTGACATTTATTCATTAAGGAGGTGCCCCCAAGAGAGGAGAGAATAAATGTATGGTCCACTTTTCGAAAGAACCAGATAAAGCCTTCATGTTTTCCTATGATTCTCTTGCTCCCTGCAATACCTTTCCATTCTACAAATTCCTTTACCCTCTCCTCTCTCAAAAAAAAAAAAAAAAAGCAAACAAAATCTATGCAATCCCTGGATTTAGTAAATATATCCTCACGGTGTCAGGATATATTTGAAAATATTTGTGTATTCCCTACACAACAGTATTATGAACAAATCCATACTATACTGGTATATGAAAATATTAAGGGATAATGACTCTGCAGAAGATTTAATACAATTTTCTATGAGGACAGAATGAGCCCAGTGCAACTAAGATGTATTTTTTAATCAATTAATGCCTTTTTAACAGATGGTTCAATTTTATTGCATAAATAAAACACAATTTTATTAAAATCTAGTTGAAGAGTTGAAAAAACAACTGGAACAATTTATTTTAAAGGCTTTTCTCTCAATTCTTCACATATGTTGAATACTTAACAGATGCTAAGCACTGTTGTAAGTGCTAGGGGTACAGCAGTCAGTAAGACAAGCAAAGGTGTTTATGCTCAAGATTATTAATATAGTTGGAAGAAACAGACAATAAGTATAAATAAGGAAATCTCAGGAACTGTTAATTCCTAAATTGAAAACAAGCAAGACAAGGTGATAAAGATAGGGGTGTTATTTTAGATTAGTGGCCCAGCACACAAAATTCGTGCACTTGGGAGGGGGCGGTCCCTCAGCCCAACCTGCGCCCTCTCGGACTCTGGGAGCCCTTGGACATCCTTAGCACTGCTGTGGAGGTGTGAGAGGCTCCTGCCACCACCATTGCTCTTGACAGCCGTGAGTCCAGCTTCTGGCTGAGCAGCGCTCGCCCTGTGGGAGCACACTGACCAGCAGGAGGCAGCTTCTGCATTGAGCATCTGCCCCCTGGTTGTCAGTGCCTGTCATCAATCTGTCATTCCACCATTTGGTCGATTTGCATATTAGCCTTTTATTATATAGGAGCTGTGTGTGTGTGTGTATATAATATATATATACTAGGGGCCCGGTGCACAAAAATTTGTGCACTCGGCAGGGGTGGGGGTCCCTCATCCCGGCCTGTGCCCTCTCACAGTTTGGGACCCTGGAATCCATTGGGGCACACAGCACACACGGAGGGCACACCTCCCTGTGTGCTGTGTGCACTGATTTCCAGGCCTCAGCCTCGGGGATGAAGCTGGCTCGGTCCCTCCTCCCCTGAGGCTACGCCTCTGTGAGTGCCTGTGCCTCCGAGATCACGGATCTACTTCCAGGCCTCAGGGCAGCCTCAGGGGCCTGGGCTGGCTCGCTCCCCCAGCCCCCCAGCTGCCCTGCCGCCATCGCTGGCCGGACCTGCTCCTCCCGCCAGTGGCCACAGGCCGGCTGGCTCCTACCCCTCCAGGTTGCGCCTCCGGCCAGGTTGTTCCTCCCCTCCTGGCTCCCCCAAGGCAGAGGTCTTCCATCTGCCTTGCGGGACCCCAGTGCCACACACCTCTCCCAGGGCTGAGACCTCCTCCATCTTGGCTGGGCTAATTTGCATACAGCCGCTCTGATTGGCTGGTGGGCGTGGCTTACCTGTCTCGGAGAAACGGTTAATTTCAATATTATGCTTTTATTAGTTAAGATACATTATATATATATATATATATATATATATATATATATATATATATATCTTTTTTATCCTCACCTGAGAATATGTTTCCACTGATTTTTAGAGAATGTGGAAGAAAAGGGAAAAACAGAGAGAAACATCAAAGTGAGAGGAACATATGCCCTGACCTGGGCCCCGGCCAGGGAGAAGCCTGCAACCTAGGTACATGCCCTTGGTTAGAATTGAACCCATACCCTGCAGTCAGCAGACTGAGGCATTATGCACTGAGGCAAACCGGCTAGGGCAGGATATGACATTTCTTAGCCCTCCAGCAGTGGACCTTCACTTTTTTTCTTCAGGAGTGAGGTGGAAAAACCCTAGATCGCCTTTAGGGATTCTTATTACCCAAGTTACTAAGAATATTACCAGTGGCATAAAGGGAGCTTAGCCAATGAGCGGTCAGAAAAGGTGTTTCCTCTGTAGTTCACTCTGATCACTGGCTCCACCCCTGCCCCTCCAATCCAAGCTCCACTCCTGCCCAGGCCTGTAACCTCTGGCCTAGGATGCAGGCCTGGGCAGGGGACCCCAGACCCCTGAAATCACCAGCTTCACAGAGCCCAGGCCTCTGCGATCACTGGTTCTGATCCTGCCCCCTGCCATCGACGGCTCTGCCTTTGCCCCACTGGCAGCCTCTGGCCAAGGCTGCAGGCCTGGGCAGAGGACCCCCCAGGCTAATGCTTTGCCAGCTCCACCGGCCCAGACCCTTGCGATCGCAGGCTCTGCCCCTGCCCAGGCCTGAGGCCTCTGGCCCAGGCCTTATGCCTGTGTAGGGCACCCTCATACCCTCTAATCACCGGCTCTGCCCCTGCCCCCTCCAATCACCGGCTTCACCCTTGCCCATGCCTGAGGCCTCTGGCAAAGGCCTCTGGCCTGGGCAGGGGACCCCCAGCCCCCTCTGATCTCCTGTTCCTCCCCCTTGTGCCCCTTCGCCTCCCCCGCCACCTGCCTGGCTAACAGGCCTTACCATTTCAGTGGCGAGGCTGAGTTGGACTGGGCACCGCCATCTTGTTGCTATGGAGGCAGCCATCTTTGTGATGGAGTGATGCCTAATTTGCATATTACTCTTTTATTAGATAGTATGGAGATTATACACACACACACACACACACACTAATCCCCATCCCCCTGCACTCGCCTCATACTGTCCACAACATCCAGGACCTGCAGGACCACTGATACACAAATACACACATACTCAAACACACACACACACACACCAACACACTTTAAATATATTTTTGATTGTTGATAGTGTCCTCCAGGTTTCGATAAAGTCAGACTTGAGAAAGCACCAGTACCAACTATATTTAAAAATTAATTAGGTATCCATTTTTGATATTCCTTGGGTTGTTTTATATTATGTTTTATATTATGTAATATTATATATTACTACATAATATATATATATATATATATATATATATATATATATATATATATATATATATATATATGTATATATATACACACACATACATACACACACTAGAGGCCCGGTGCACAAAAATTTGTGCACTCGGGGTGGAGGGAGTCCCTCAGCCCGGCCTGTGCCCTCTCACAGTCTGGGACCCCTCAGTGGATGTCCTATGATGGCCCCAATCTGCCAGGCGCCTTCTGTGTGTATGTGTGTGGCCACTGGGGACCTGCCCCCAGCTGCATCTGAGGCTTGGAGCAGTCCTCCTGTGTGTGTCTACCTGCCGGGGACCTGCCCCCAGGCACACCGTGGAGGCTTGGAGCAGGCACCCCCTCTATGATGATCTCTCAGACTCTTGCCCTCCCCTGCATGTTGTTCTCTTTTTTGAGCTGTGGCCAGGGCTGGGTGTGGCCTGCCTCCCAAGCTTGCCTACTGCCCATCTTCCTCCAGCCACCAGAAAGCAGGGAAAACCCTGCCTCGTGGTCAGGC